>JACDOX010000016.1:5484-22918 GCA_014549065.1 Cardinalis cardinalis
TTTTCAATTTCCCAGTTAAACACAGGACCTGAGACCCACCTAAATGGGGACTCAGCCTTTCTAAAAATGAGGTTTTCAATTTCCCAATTAAACGCAGGACCTGAGACCCACCTGAGCAGGGACTCAGCCGTTCTGGAAATAATTTGGAATTCACCCTCAYGCACAGTTGTCCCTGAAATGGTCACTGTCAGGTACAGAACACACTGTCTGTATTGTGAACAGCACAGAGAAGTTTTTCTTGTGCTSTTCTTTGACCCTTCCCCTCTGCAGTGCTTCTCCAGCCTCAAGCACTTCTGACCCTTGTTTCACAGATGGAGAGAATATAAGTCTTTACAATAGTTCATCAAATGAAGCAAAGRAAATGTGCTAAAAGGAAAACAGATGGCTACGGAGGTGCATCCAGAGCTATTAGACCCATTTGTCACTGACTTAGCAATTATTACATATGCAGATGCACACTGGAGATGTGAAAGATTTTCTAACAGCTTAGACAAGTGATCTACCCCAGTAATTTTGCTGAACTTAGTAGGAGTAGCATATGTTATAAATACAAATTCAGTTTTCCTTTCCTCATTCATTAATTACCAAGAGCAAGGGAATACRTGATTCCACATTTTGTAGATGTGAAGGAGAAGAAAATAAATGTTAGCTGAATGCAAAACTACAGTCTGGCTTAAGAGTGCTATGCTCTTTATAATATGTGCTGCAAGAATATGCTAAAGGACAGAACAGAGCACATGTAGTTGTGGCATCCCCCTTTTCAAWTCCATTCCCAGGAGTTTGTGGTGTTTGACTTGTTGATAAGCATTAGGAAGCATTTCYTGGTCCTGCCAAGGCTGGTTGGGGAAGCAGAGGCAGCACAGTGAKTGCTTTGGGAGGTGGAGTGAGTGATTTTCACCTGTCTTCCAGCTGTCCCAGTCATGGCTCTGAACAGAAACCCAGTGCAGATGGACTGGAGCCTTGAAGGGAGACTGCCAAGGAGGAGAGACAGTGTGAGGAGGATTTGCAATCCTCTGAGAATCACAGTCTCCTTCAGCCTCCTGCTCCAGTATTCCTAGGCAATGGCTTCTCTTTGGCAGGTATGAGATTTCCTTCAAGCAGCACGTGGGAACAGAGGATGTCTTCTTTGGGATGACTGGGAAAGACCCCTCCACTGCCTGCTGTGAAGATATAGTGGTGAGCTGAGCCTGGAGCTCTGGTCCCTTCTCTGTGCTCTTTCTCTGCCTTTCCCACCTCCCCATCTTTCTGAGGGGCAGAATGAGAACACCACTGCTGCCTTTGATTGACCTCCTGTAGCATTTTCTCATGGTTCTCCAAGCATTTTTAGATGACATTTACACTTGCTAACCCGGGGAACTTGTGTATCTCCTCAAGGACCAAGTGTGCTCAAGGCAATCTCTGCAAATGCATATGCCCCATATAAGCTTAAAGGGAATAAAATGTAGCTCTAAGATGAAGTTTCATCTTGGACACAGTTTTGGAGAGGAGAGGGGCTGGGAAGGAGATTTTTTTTTCATCTTCCTGCATTTTTTACAAGCTGTGTGGGCTAGCAAAATGCTACAGTGCTGACAGCCTTTAAAGTTCCAGCTATCAGATCCTGCTTCATCACTATGTAATCAAAGACCTCCGTGGTTTCTGAGCTCCAGGACAGGTAGAAGTGCTGTGTTATCTTTCTAGCAGAAGCAAACTGTCCCTGCAATGCACAAAGCCCGAGGCTTTGCTGAGTGTTGAACACCTGTCAAGCACATTAGCAGCTCAGGAACTGGAAGAGAATAGGATATCAATACACATCACTAAGCTATTGAAAGCAGTCATTATCACTGTCGGATTTGCTCTGATACAAATTACCTACTCAAAACGTTGCTTTTTGATACTAGCATTGAAATATTCATGAAAATGAGCTCTTTTAAGGCTTTTAGGGCAACATATGTAATCACAGCTTTACCTCTGCCCATCGTTTCAGATTAAAATCARGCTGCCAGAGACAAAGTACTCAGACATCACATTAGACATCCAGGACAAGGTCCTTGACCTTCGAACTCCAAAAAAGTAAGTGCAGCACAATTGATAGAAGTCCAGTTAATATCCTGTTTGAAATGGGATTTAGCCAAGCTTTTAACTGCAGTCTGTGTGGAAAGCAAAGCTAAAGATTGTACTATTAATAATTGCTTGTGAAAAATAAATACAGAAAAAACCATCCATAGTCCATCCATAGGTGTGCAATCTGCTGGCATTAAATGTGTCATGCTGTCCAGTAAAAGCTTTGGGACACATTTTGGCTACTTAAACAACAAGTATCAGGGGCTCAAAACATCTGGCAAAAAGCTGCCCAAGGTCTTGAAATACRTAGTCTAGTTTTCCAAAGCACTAATTTGTACAAATATGTATGACCAAAGATGGTAAAAAAMGTGCAGATAAATTTTCAGTAGCTGAAAGCCAAATTATGGACATATCCAAGCACAAATGCAGAGATGGAAATGTTGCAAGATTTTCTAAAGAGTTTTCCTTTGATTTTTTTAATAGGGCTATTTCAAGCCTACAAAGATAATACTGATAACACACTCCTGGATTTCTCAGTCTTCCTTCATCTCTCCCTCAGTGTGCAATTCCCCTGCCTGAGATTTCCAGATAATTCCCATGTCTGTTTTGCTCAAAGTCCTTCTTCACAAAGATGGTTTTTATAAGAAACCTTAATCCTCTCTGGGCTGACTTGCTGCACTGAATGGGGTGTGGGGAGATCTATATGAGAATAGCTTTCTGCAGATAAATTCCAGGAGCAGGCCATGGATTAAGCCTAAATAAGTCCCCAGCAGACTAACTATAGAAAAGCCACTTTTCTCTGCCAAAACCAGGCAAATTCAGTTACCCTGTGCTTGGTTTTAACCCAAGGATGCAACAGGAGTGGAAGAAGGTTTGGGAATGTTAGTTTTGAAATTGGAAAATTGGGAGGAATAATTGTTCAGCTAATGACTTGCTGAACCTATGGGCAGTAAAAGAAGTAGCTTAATGCAATGCTGCAGATGTAGAAAACCTCAGCATCCTTTTCCTTTTGCAATTCTATATTTTTGGTGACTCAGATCTGCCATTATCTTCTCAGTACCCAGCTGTCTCTAGTCACAAGCCTAGCAAATAAAAAGTTCACCATAAATCTGATGGTTGCTTGGGTACAGCCTGAACCAGGGCTGCTTTCACAAATATAAGTGCAAGTCTTCTCAGTATGAGGGAAACAATCAAGATGTCAAGTTCTACGTACTGAAAAACTTTGTTCTCYCACAGATGGGTAAAAAGACTCCAAGCAACTGCTTCCAGCTCTGTAGTTCTGAGGCTGCTTCTAAGCCAAGCTGCTTTTAAGTGATAGAAATATTACAATATTTCAATATTTTCAATCAATATTTCTATCAATATCCAGTTTTGCTGTGCATGAGGTGTTGCAGGAACCCCCCAACCCATCACAACAAGGAGATCTATTGGGATAACATTCCCTGGCATACTGACTGAGGAATTCCAGTAGTAAATTGCAATATCTCAACTGCTCACCTGATCTGAGACACTGACATCCCCTGTGTCCTCTTTTACAGCAAGCTGCTGCTGCACCTCCCCTACCCTGTGAACAGCAAGGAGGGCAGAGCTCGTTTTCTCTCTGAAGAGGAGATCTTGGAAGTCACCTTGAGRGTATCAAGGAAGTTGGATTTCATCAATTTTTCTGATGGGTAGAAAGATAGAGAAAGTTTGCAAAAACTAGTGTTCTAGTTTGAAGGCTTTTGGAAACCCAACTTGTTCTGAAATAGTAGATGGCTTCCCTTGAGCAGTCCAGGGGAATGTCTCTGGAGAAATGAGTCAGGAGGAGCACAGCACCAGAGGTCCTAACAGCTGATGCTGTCTGGCCTTTWCACTGCTCTGGTTAACTTTCTGCTTCCTGCAGTCTGGAACAGCCCCTGTGAGTCAGAAAGTGGGAGATTTCAGTGCAAAAGCCACAGGAAGCCTTTTGTGTGGTCATGGCTGAGGTAGCACAGTGAGGCTCAGGACAATGTCTGCTGCTTTGGTGCCATTCCAAGCCTTGCAAGTGCTACTGTCCTTGCTTGGTCTCCAGTGCTGGGACTGGGGCCAGTTCAGAATCTTCTCTTGCCTATTTCTTGGTGAGAAGATCATTCTGCAGGGATCCATACCCACATCTGAGGCTCCTTTACACTGGCAGAACAAGTTAACCAGCTATAGTTGGSTTGCTGAACATTTCAGCTCTTTTGAACAGTTTTTTGACAATTCGTGGTTCAGTGTTGTCTAGTCATCAGCTGTCCCTCCACCTATTTTTCTGATCTTTCTTGATTAATAAAATAATAGGTTCTAAAGAACAGTTCCAGTTATCTTTGAGTCTGCCTTCTCTATATTATGCTCTGAGAGACCTCATAAAAGTCGAGATAAGAGGAATTTTGCATAACAAAGCTTTTCTCAAAGGGCTGAAATGCTGCAAAATCTGTTCTTTGGCCTTCAGGTCCAATCTGGAGATASAGAGTTGGGTAACCAGGGTGTTTCTCTCAGTAGCTGCTGGGCAAATATATTAATTTAACATTGTTAGTCCTGCAGGAAGCAAAGGTACTTGCTCAATGATCAAAGTGGAGAGGACAAGCAGGCCCTGGCATGTTAATGGACTGCAGACACTGACAGTGAGTTTAAAGATGCAGTCACTGTATGTTTGTAATCCACTGCATTATAACTCCAGGACAAATTAGGCTGATGTCTGGACATTTCAACCCCTTCCCTGAAAAGTGAACCATTGCTTGGGTCAGAATAATCCTAATCAACTTCTGCTTTAGCCTTAATGCACTGGAAAGCAGATATTTCATTTATGATTCATAACAAGCTATGAAATATGCTGATAACACTCAGGGGCTACTCCAATTGGTATCTGCTTAAGGTTCCATAAATTAGATCTGAATGTCTCTTATTCCAAAGCTGTGGTTGAGCAGGACAATGTGGATGTATGAGAAAAGGCTGACATCATTCCTTCTGACTCAGTTTTTCCCTCCTGTGCTTGCCAAACAAGCTGTTTCTTGGAAAAAGGTTGTCTTTGTGGTCCCTAGACAATATGCTGCTTCATTTTTGCATTTCTTATATACACTACAAGAAAAGGGGAAGATTGACCAGTATTTATATGCATGTGAAGGTAACATTTGTCCAAATTAATTCAGCATATCCATGGCAAGGTACAACTCTTCTGAGCCCTACTCCAGTGCTCTATCCACAAGGTTATATTGCCTTTATAATTGACAGTAGTAATTTACTAAACCTTAAATCATCAAGCTCTGCTTAATTTAATGTCAGTGTTTGATACTGAAAATAGTGATGAGTCTGGCTCATTGTGCCTCCCTCCAATGTTAGTTTCTTCTGSAAATGAGCATATGCCACAGTGGTATCCATATCATAATTTATCTCCAAATAKTTTTTTAACCTGAGGGCATTTTATCAGCATTCAGGAGACAAAAACCTGAGGTAAGTATGTTCTGTAAGAAATAGAAAAGGGAAATACAAATTTGTACTGCTTAGGAGGGAGGTTGTAATGTGATTTCTTGTACCTGCTGGGCACTCTCTGTGCATCCCCCTCCAGGCTCCTGTAGGTGAGAGGGAGCTGGCAGGTTGGTGACTCTGTAGGAAAAGGGTGATATCCTGGCAGGGGGAGGCTGAAATCACAAAATGAGGGTAGAGGAACACAGGGGACAAACTCATAACCAGGCTTTGTGTGTTCCACTCAGGATAGGCTCTGCTGCCCTTTGCACTGGAGCAGGGACACTGCTCTGGGGGTGGGCAGCTTGCTGGGCTGGTTGGATCCCCTGCCTGAAAGCACCATCATCACCTGGAGAGCCTCTCACATCCTCACTTCCTTCCTATCAAGGACACAGAGGCTGCCCTAGGCAAAAGTTTGAGTTTTGGAGTTTGGATTTTTCCATATCTCCTCCCAAAATGACTCCCAGGTTGTCAGAATTCCCAGAAATCTGGAGGCTACTGCCARCTACAAGGGTTGACTTTTTTGCACGGGTTTGAGGGCAGCTTTGCTTTGCTGAAGTAGCACTGGCAGAAATCCTCCAGGAGGGGAACCCCCTTTGCCTCTGAACATCAACATTGATGTGGAAGTGCCTCTCCAACACCTGCAAGCATCTTAATTAATCAAAATTATGAGCCCAGTTAAACAACCCAGCCATTAAGCCCCAGCCATTAAGCATCATCAAGCTTTATTTGGTTCCCATAAGAAGCAGCTTGATTAAATGTATTGCAGTTAAGTGGAGGGTACTGCAGATGTGGAACTGAGATGGAGGCTTGCTTGCAGCAGCATCCCAATAAACTGCAGGTTCTCATCTCACCTTGTTCCCACATTCTGCCCTCYAGTTGTGGTTGCAGAGCCACCTTCCCCATTTTGACTTGTTCCTGCCTTCTCTCAGAATGATGGTGGTGTGCTAAAATACCACATGGCCCMACTCACTCTCTGAATCTCTCTTCATATTCCCCTTTGTCCACTCACTGCCCTGGGGCCAAGACACTTGCCTCATTCTATAGCTGGAGGAAGCGAAAACCCAGATGAGTTGCTCCGTATAAACACCTGAGACACTGCAAGAACTTAAATTTAGATTCTTCCCTTAAACCTGCAGGCTCTCATTCTCATCTTTCTCCAGGTCTGCTGTTGATACCATCATATACCCSTTCTGTTTGTCTTAAAAGACTTCTTAATTTTTCTGCTGTTCAGTTTGAAGTTTSTATCCAAACTCTGTACGTCTTGCACTGTGTGAAACACTGCTTTATCAGTATATCCTTCCCTCCAGACCGAGTTTATCTAAAATGACTAAGCTGTACCTACGTGTACAGACACGTCTGTCTCCCCCATGCTGCAGCAGCTCCTTTTCAACCTGCTGCTGTTGCTGTGGACTTTCATCCTCTGCTCTGCAGCACCTGCGGCTTGGATTCCTCCTTGTTCCCTGGGATCCCCTTCAGGAGCTGCTGCCACAGACAGACAGACAGACAGAGAGGCATTGTCTGCCCCTGGTCCTGGCTCCAGGGAAGCTGCCTGGAATATGCTGGGGGCTGGTTTGTTTTTTTCCTGTGATCTTCACAACAGGAGATGATTTTTCTCTTGGTGTCTGTCTTGGTGTCTCTCTTCATTCTGTTTTCTCCTTCGGGCAAAATTCACTTTCAGGTTGTGATGAATTCACCAGAGGATGGTGAGCAGCATCTCTGTTTTTCCCTTCCCATCACGGTTGTTTGTTCTGAGCTCTTTTCAGGAGACTCTGATCTCTTCTCTCCTTTCCTAAGTGCTTTATCTCCCCTGATTGTTCTCCCATTAGGACATTTCTCACCAGAGCCTCCTGGCAGGTTGCAGTTGGCATATCTGACCCTTGCTGGATGTTCCTAATGTGGGTGAAGGGTGTGATTCATTTCCCCTCACTCAGATCAGAGCTGGGGGAAGAGCTCTGTCCTCCCTTGATCTGTGTCCTGACTGTGTGGGTGGGAAGGGGACACAAGCAGCAGCACCACAGGCAGAACCTGGAGGGTGTTAAGGCACTCCTAGTGAAGGACCATGGCACAAAAGCAGCAGATGCTGCAGGCTGTGAGGAGTGTTGACAGAATTGAGAGGCCTCTTGAGCCCTTGCTTCAAAGGTAGCCAGTGCCACGTGTCCCCAGTGGAATCTGGTTATAAAGAAATGAACCAATTCAGAAAAAGTCACAGTCATTCAGAATTTCAGCCTTCCCCAAGGCCTGAAAAGTTTCTCTCTGCTTCCTGATGTGTGTCCCCACATCCCAGGTGAATGCTTAAAGAAGGTTTTGAAATCCACTCCAGGGCAACAGTGACACAGGCAACAGAGGAATGCCTTTGGTTCTGGAGTACTGCTCTCAATCCATGGGAATCTTTGATCATTTGGGGCTTTCTCATCTCAAGGCCTCCCTTTCATCTTTTTTCTCTGCCTCCACACACTCATTTCTGAAGAGAAGATCACAGGAAGCTGCCAGAACGATAGCAGCTACTGTCCACCTCCAATCCTTAGAGACCATCTCTCTTTAATTGGGTGTCTCCTTTGTGCAGCTCAGCAGCCTGGAAACTCACTTCTGATGCTGATCAATATTTTTTTTAAACCATGCCATTTTAACTTGATGGTATCACAACCCAGCAAACGCTTCCAAGAGTGCTATGTTGTATTTACTGAAACAATTCTCTGATTCTGTTTGGCAGCCTGTCTCCTGCAGCTGCTGAGCAGAGAGAAAAAGAGCCACACACCTTTTCTGGAAAACTCTGGTCATGTCAGAAAGCTGTGTAAAAAGAACAGGATAGGAATGGAGATGGACACAGCCGATTTTGTAAACTCATCAGGTGATGTGGGCAAAGCAGACATTTGCCAAACAGTGGCAGATTAGGAAATGGAAGCACCAATACTTGAGTTAAATGATACTRTGAGCTCTGGGTGGGTTCTACTCCTGACAGAGCCCAGGTAATGAGAGTTTAACACCCCTGGGATTTCTGTGACCAGGAACTGATGATGGGATCTCCTGAGCCAGATTCCTGTAGTTATATCCCCAAAACTGCTCTTGGGGGCACTGGGGCAAGCTGACAAGTAAATAGAGGGGGATGAAGGATTGACTTCACCTGGGATAGTCAGCCATACCTTTTCTCAYCTGAGCTGAGCCCCAGGGAGCCAGGGAGTTCCATCTAGGATGAGTTAAAAGGTGAGGAACAGCACTGTGAGAAACTAGATGAGCCTTRAACTGTGTTTAGGGCAAACTAAATGGTGGGTGTGGATTGAGATGCTGAAAGTGAGGGAGTGATGTGAACTGGGCAAAAGCACAAGGGGGAGAGGAAAGACACGATCAAAGTTTCTTAAAAACCACTGTGTTGAAGGGGAAGTTCAGAGGAGCAGCCACCCTGAGCTTAGGGCTGATGAGACACCTTTGTTAGAATGTCACCAGCACTGAAATTCCTGTGTAAAGAAGCTGTGGGGAGGGGGCTGTGCCTGGAATAGCTATGAGGCCTCCAAGAGGGCCTGAGCGCTTGAGTCACGGAGATTTATTGGGCTGGGAACCTTGTCTCACTCTGGGGGTCAGACTAAGGTGGCCCATTGCAATTACTTTTATCAACAGCAGATGAAAGGGGAATTGGTGTTGGGAGTTCATGAACCCTCTCAAATGCTCCCAACAGCCTGAGTCTCTGTGCTGTCCTTGCAGCACCTATTTCTGGGTAAGCAGAGCAGTGTGTGCAGTGCCTGGGTGACAGATTGCTGTGCCCTGACCTGGAACAGGGGGTGYCACATCTAGTTTTAGGCCTACATGCATATGCATGCTTGCCTCCATCCTCTTCCCTATTTAGAGCTGCTGATGTTTATTAAAAAAAAATAAAAACAAAAAACCAAACACCCACAAAAACAAACACTAATAAATACCACAAGGTTCTGCTCTAAGATCAGGAGGTAAATAGATAAATGAGGGCATTAGAATTGTTCTTATTCTGGAGCCAGGTGCTACCTTCAGACCAGGGGTAGGGCATGCCTCAGATGAAGAGAAAAGTTTCACAAAGATTCTGCAAGGTTGTCTTGAGCCAGTGCTTGGATAAGAGAGTTGAAGGTGATTAACTGCTTGCTGTGATACAGATGCTGAAGGAAGAGAATGGCTGAAGCAATAGAAAACCCCATTTCTGTTCTCTTGCATCACGAGTTCCCAAGTTTATGCTCAGTGAGTTTATTTAAATTGGACCACTGCTTCTATTTGGAACTAATATTCTTGTTTTCTTGAATAAAATGTGTTTTCCAATGTTGTTTCCCTTCCAAACCAGAGCCAAGCAACACCTCAGCCTACTTTCTTAAATCAAGAGAATTGTTTATGTCCTTGGGASCTGGCATAATAACATCTGAAGGAAGCCATGAGACACAACAGGAATTCATTCATAAGTTAATGAAAGCTGTGCAGTGCAGCATAAGGATGATCAGGGCAGGTCTTGGGCAGCATTTGTCAAGCTAAATTCTTTTCTGTTGAAATTGTTTTCCTTGGAAGGATCATGGACCAGATTAAATACTGCTTCTATACAAGCTCGTTATATAGTATTTTTTGGTATAAAAATGTGTAATAGAAGAGAGTGCAGCACAGAAACAGGAGAAGGTTGATATGGATCAAAAAAGAAAGAGAAAATTGCTTAAATGCCCTACCAAAGAGGGGCAAAACCCATCTGGGTAGTGTGGCATATTTTCCATGGATTTTGTCACCTGGAAGCRGAATGTTTTGATATCCACTGAAGGGAACTGGAGATGGGGCGGACGCCAAACAGCTGATAAAACCAAAGCACACAGAGCCTGAAGCCATCTGAAGAGGCTCTGAAAGAGCTGGGAATGAGTTTGTGTGCAGGATCTTAACCAGAAGATGAGCTGCTATGGTGAGCAAGGTCAACTCTCCCCCTTGATTTGGGATTGCTCTTGTGGTGGGAAAATGAGTTCCTAGAGTAAATATGGCCTTGAATGCTAAAGCTGTGCCTCAGAGCAGGTGGCCAGAGCAGGCCAGTGGTGGAATATCACAGCATCTCCTGGGCTGTGAGTCAGAGCAGACTCGTCACCATCACGCGGCTCTCCCGTCACAAGGATGTGTTTGTCCCTTGCATTGCCCTGTGCCTTCAAGGAAAAGGAGCCCCTGCTCAGTTCTGTGCCTTACTCTGCCACAGGTCTGCAGCAGGACACTGTGCCCAAAGGAACTGACCTGCTTCTGCCTCCTCTTGCTGCAAATCCAAGAGGGAGTGTGGGAATGGAGATGCCCATGGCTGTGCTGGGCACTGTGAGGGCACACCCTGAGTGCTGTGCCCAGCTCTGGCCCCTCGGCTTGGGAAGGACTTGGAGATTCCTGAACGTGTCCAGAGGGGACAACGAGGCTGGAGAGGGGCTGGGAACACAAACCCTGAGAGGAGCCCCTGAGGGAGCTGGGGGTGCTCAGCCTGCAGAAAAGGAGACTCAGGGCTGCCCCCATCACTCTGCACAGCTCCTGAAAGGGGCCTGTGCTCAGCTGGGGCTGGGCTCTTTCTGCAGCAGCACTGACACAGCCAGAGCACACAGCCTCCAGCTGCACCAAGGAAATACAGGCTGGATATCAGGAAAAAGTTTTTTACAGAAAGGGTGATAAAGTTCTGGAATGGCTGCCCGGGGAGGTGGTGGAGTGCCCATCCCTGGGTGTGTTTAACAAAGCCTGGATGGGGCACTGGGTGCCAGGGTTGAGTTGGGGCTGGGGTGGACTCGATGATCTTAGAGGTCTATTCCAACCTCATAATTCTGTGATTCTATGAAGGTTTTTTTCCAACCCAGTCATTCTGTGAATTCTGTGAAATGCCCTCCTGAGGCATGGGCTGGAAGAGAAGCTGGGGGTGTTAGCCCTCTCCCACATGGAGGTGGTCCCRTGCTTTTCCTGCCTGGGAAAAGTTAAACAGAGTCAATTTTGCATGTGTGAACAACCTCTGTGAAATGAGAGCAAGGTGCTGAGCTACCAAAGCCTGTTTTCCATGGATCTGTCCCTCAGTGCACACAGGAGGATCCAACAGGGCCCTCAGTGATCAGAGCTCTGCTGCAGAGCAGGATGTGCCTGTCATCCACGTGGATTGAGATGCCTGAATCAGCACACTCGTTTGCCCAACAGTGGGAGCATCAGTMGGTTTATTTTCCATCTAGATGCTTGTTGACATGCATGGTGTAAACCCATCATTCCAGCTAAGCCTGACAGAGGCAGAGAGGTCTCATAGTCATTAACCACCAAGCTCAGATGTTGCTGAGAGTGGGAGGGGAGAGGAGCTGCAAACAGCATACTGGCATCAGCTGCCTCTTTCTTAAAAAAAATAAAATCTGCCAAACAAGTTTAAATTGCTTAGAAAGCTTTGAGAGTTGGAAATTAAATAAATAAATAAATAAATAAAWAACCAACTGCAATTGCTCTGGGGAAGGAAGAGAGAGGCAGATTTGTGCTACTCTAACAAAGCTGCCAAGAGCCTAGCTCAGAATAGCTAAAGAAGACAGACATCATGCTTGCAGTGACTTCTCAGACTGGAAGAGGTTAACCAAGCTGTTAACTTTTCCATTCCCAGCACCTCAGGCTACCAGATAAAGTTGAGTTCCCAGGAAAGACCTCATTCCCAAATATTGGCAAGCTGTGAGCCACAGCTTGTTTGGCGGAGACTAATCTCAAAGCCCAACTGCCTGTGTTCCCCAAGGCTGCTCATCAGCCTGAGCCTCAAGGGAATGGTGTGCCCAGCAGGAGCAGGGAGAGCATCCTGGCCCTGGCTGTCCCAGGCTGTCCCAGGCTGTCCCAGGAGCAGGGAGATCATCCTGCCCCTGTCCCTGGCACTGGGAGGGCACACCCTGAGTGCTGTGCCCAGCTCTGGCCCCTCGGCTTGGGAAGGACCTTGGGACACCGAGCACGTCCAGAGGGGACAACGAGGCTGGAGAGGGGCTGGGAACACAAACCCTGAGAGGAGCCYCTGAGGGAGCTGGGGGTGCTCAGCCTGCAGAAAAGGAGACTCAGGGCTGCCCCCATCACTCTGCACAGCTCCTGAAAGGGGCCTGTGCTCAGCTGGGGCTGGGCTCTTTCTGYAGCAGCACTGACACAGCCAGAGCACACAGCCTCGAGCTGCACCAGGGGAAATTTAAGGTGGATATGAAGAAAAAGTTTTTTAGAGAAAGGGTGATAAAGTTCTGGAATGGCTGCCCGGGGAGGTGCTGGAGTGCCCATCCCTGGGTGTGTTTAACAAAGCCTGGATGTGGCACTGGGTGCCAGGGTTTAGCTSAGGGGTTGTGTGCAATTCACATTCTCTGGACGTGAGAGAAGCAGTGAGAGAAGCAGAGAAAAGAATGATCAAAACCATTCTTATCTCATTTGCTGTGCCTGTGTTGTGCCAAAGTAGAATGCAAGATGGAGACTGTTTACCCAGAAGATGGTGTTTTGTTCCCTTGGCCTGTCAGGGCCAAATGTGTGTGCAGACTGTCGGTCAGCAGACAGACACAAGATTTTGTTCAGTTGAATGCTTGTGCAGTTTCAGTTTAGAGGTAGTGTAATACAGTATAGTATGTGTCTCTTTTATATAATATAGTATAATAAAGTAATTAATTAGCCTTCTGATATCAGTGGAGTCAGATGCATCATTCTTCCTAGATGGTTGGGCTGTCTGCTTTTACGATAGCGTTGGAGCTGGGCTGGACTCAAKGATCTTGAAGGTGTCTTCCAACCTGGAGATTCTGTGAAAGATCCACATGCAGCACCTGCAGCCCCAGGTAAATGGGGGCAGTGGCTCTTTGATTTGCTGCAATACTGCTTCGGCTTTGTAGGGAAAGAAGAGTTAGTGGGCAGTGGAGCAGGCACTTTGGACACTGCTCAAAGTGGGCTGCAGTGCAAGTGGGGCTGTCAGGGTGGAATTTACCTGCCCCAGAGCCGCTCCCTGCTCTCTGCTCTGTGCAATCTCAGGCTGCAGCTACACCAGCACAAGTGAGGCAGCCCCAAACCGCTGGTTTATATTCCTGTCTCTGCTTTATCTCACTGAGATCTGTCTGCTGCCTCCTGGCCTGAGCTCTGCAGGCTGGTTCAGTTGCCAAGGGAAGCAGACATTCCTCCCCAGGWCTCAGCAGTGGCTGCTGCTGTCTGAGCTCGATGGAGATCGGGGGCTCTGTGGGCAGGGACACAGCTGCCCTCTTGCTGATGCAATGCCAGGCGGGCTGGGAGCTTTCAATAAAAAGTAATTAATGGCAAAGCAGACTCCTGCAATCCTGCAGTCTCTTCTATTTCTGTTACTTAGGCTTTTAAAGGCAACGGGATCACAGTGGTTTGACTTCCTTCTCTGGCCAAAAAATGGAAGTACACTTAATCTGGTGACCTCACATCCATCTCCTGCCCTTTATTAGCACCATCTGTCTCCTTCTGCCTGCTGAAAGGAGATTCTGCTTATCCTCATGGCTGGGACAATACAAATATTGCTCAATTACAGCCATGCTCCAAATGCAATTACTCGATTGCAGTGTTAATTGAATTATTTGAGTTTAATTATTCCATTAGGACTTTTGTCAGYACAGTCTAAGCTGCTTGCTTTCTCTCTGGGCTAGCGTCACAATGCAGCATCTGGCTGCACAGGGAAGGACTGATTTCACTCACTCAGACCCAGTCAGGCTGAGGGAAGTCTGTGCAGAAATTGTGCTCTCAGGTTCAAGGAGAGGTGTCAAGACTGCAGGGACCTTCTTATCTCCAGKCCAAGCACAATGCATGCAGCAGAGAGCAGGGACTATTTATGCAGAAATAATTTTGTCTGAAGAGTCAGTGACAAAAATACCTGTGAGGGTTTTGTAAGTGAAGGGATCAGTCCTAAAAGATGCTTGGCAGAAATCAAAAGGAGCAGTTGCACAACATGAGCCTGTGATAGGGGCAATATATAGTCAGTGAGACAGCTGCTAAGGGTTCCTTACAGCCCTCAGAGAGGGCTGAGGTGGGGCTGCAGTGGGAACTTCTCYAGTTCTTGCGGTAAATTCACCCAGGCAAACAGAAAAACTGCTTGGAATTCACTTCTGATTCCTGTCCCAATATCCTGCCACTATCCCCAAATCACAGAGYTGTTAGGGTGTGAAGGCASCTCTGGAGATCATCTAACCCRACCCATCCTTGGGTTTTCCTCACTCTTGCCATCATGCAGGGCCCTGTCCCCTGCCAGCCCTGGTGCCCCTGCTTGGTGGCTTTGCCATAAATCCATCCCTGGTTACATCACTGGCAGCCCCAGCCAAGACCAGGGGGCATTGGAAAGCAGCCTCTGGATTTGTAATTTTGTTCTTTTTTGACTCCAATGCCTCATTTAATATTTCACAGCCCCAGCAATGCATTCCTGTGCCAGAGACAAAGGCTGGCTGGAGGTTCAGCCACTGACATTTACATTATTAGGCTGGGGCTCCAGAGCTTGTGCTCAGCGAGGTGAGCAGGGTTCTTCCTGTGCTCCTAGCTGGAAATACAGGGTTGGCAAAAACTTTTGGCACTTGACTTTTAGTGCTGATCCAGCTGATGGTTATGGATGGTGGAGAATAATCGAGATAACATTGCTTTTAGAAACTTTGCCCCAGGTTTGCTTTAAATATGAATTCTGGACTAGGGTGAAGCCATCAAGAAGAGTGCTGGGCCCACACAATCCCAAGTCAGAAGCTGTTTYCAGTGCTCCTGCTCTGAACAGCTTCCAGACCCTCTAAACACACAGGTTTAAATAATTGCCCTTCAGTCTGGAAATATTGGCTCTTCTCTTGTATCAAATAACACCTAATGTCATTGCTGCTGAAGGCAACCAGGATGAAATTGCCTGCCTTATTTTTCCCAGTGTGTTGGCTTTATGCACTTGGCAGCATTTGGAGTCAAATCAATCTTGCTTTCCTCTCCTGGACAGGTACTTAGTTTTGCTGATGTCAGGGTCCAGCTTTAGTGCAGAGAAGGGAGAGGAGGCAGGCCATGGCTGAGAGCACAGGGACTTGGCTTGCCAAGCCCCTCAGGCTCMAAGAGGCTTGAGGCGAGTGCATTAAATCACAGAAYGGTYGGGTTGGAAGGGACCTCAAAGACCACCTCACTCCACCCCCTGCCATGGCAGGGACACCTTCCCCTGTCCCAGACTGCTCCAAGCCCCATCCAGCCTGGCCTTGGACATTTCCATGGATGGGGCAGCCACAGCTGCTCTGGGCACCCTGTGCCAGGGCCTYACCCTCCCTGTAAACCATTATTTCCTTATGYCYAATCTAAACCTGCCTTCTGTCMGTTTAAAGCCATTCCCCCTTTTCTGTCACTCAATGCACTTGTCAAAAGTCCSTCWMCAGCTCTCTTGGAGCTCCTTTAGATACTGGAAGGGTGTTGTCCAGATTGAAGAGGTTCTCCCGGGTTCTCCAGGCTGAACAATCCGGGTTTTCTCAGCCTGCCTCCACAGSAGAGGTGCTACAATCTGAGTTTCATGGGCCCAGTGCTTGTACCTTGTGCAGAAACAGGTTGGCAGAGGTTTGGAGAGCTCAGCTGGGGATTTGGGATGCTTGGGGGTTTGTAGCTGCTGCAGCCCCAGAGGTGTTCCTTGGCCTGCACCAGAAGCTCCCCCTGTGGCAAAGCTGCCCTTCAGATAAAGGGCATTGGCTGCTCTGAAGAGGAGATTCAGGGGACAGTGAAGCACCCCAGGAGCTGTGGGSACTCCTGACCAGCGGATGGGTGACAAACCAGCTTTGAGAGGAGCTCAGGGGGATGTGCTCTGCTGTACACTGAACATGTACAGCATCCCCTGAGCTGTGGGTGCCCAGCTGCCTCACAGAGCCAGACCTGACCTTCCCCGTGCTGTCTCTTCTCTCCATTTCTGTAGATTATTGTCACAGACATCTTTTATGAAAAATCCTCTCCTTAGGATTTCTCCTCCTGAGAAGCTGAGAGGCCTCAGGAACAGAATGTAAGCAATGGTTATCTGCTGCTGTGGAATGCAACAGGTGCACCTGGGATTGGTCTCATGGGGTTGTTTCTAATTAATGGCCAATCACAGCCCAGCTGGCTCAGACAGAGAGTCCGAGCCACAAGCCTTTGTTATCATTCTTTCTTTTTCTATTCTTAGCYAGCCTTCTGATGAAATCCTTTCTTCTATTCTTTTAGAATAGTTTTAATGTAATATATATCATAAATAATAAATCAGCCTTCTGAAACATGGAGTCAGATCCTCATCTCTTCCCTCATCCTGGGACCCCTGTGAACACAGTCACAGATTATTCCTTTCATCCTCTTCARGAGGCCTCCTGCTGCCTCTCAAATCTCTTTTTTCACCTTGTTTGAACACTGCAGCCCAGTCCAGGACCTGGAAAGGCTGAGCATGACCAAGATTATGGCTCTCCCTSTGGACAGGGGATCCCCCTCCCTGTGGGGTGCCCATGGGCAGCCTGCACAGAGCCCTGCCACGGGTGCTTGACATGGCCAGGGGTGACCTCCCTGGGCACACAGATCTTTAGGAGGTTTGATCTTTAGGATCTTTGCTGGTTTGAGCCTTCCTCTTTGTTAAATTGCCTTCATCTTGACCCATGAGTGTTTCTTCCACCTCATTTTCTCTTCCCACCCCATCCCATTCCCTCTCCTGCTGAGGAGGGGAGGGATAGAGCAGCTTGGTGGGCACCTGGCATCCAAGCAAGGTCAGCTCACCACAGGAGTGCAATCTTCATTCCTTGTTTTATTTGTGCTGTGACTGCTTTGGGCCAGTTACCTTTAATTACTGSCTCTGCTGAGGCTGGTTGAGTCTTTTCCAGTGAATGGTTTGGAGGTCCTTGCTCCCAAACAAWGAAACCACTCACCATCACTTATCTTTTAAATCAGAGTTTCTATTTAGCTGGTGCCTTCCATCCAGGCTGCCTCTCCACACCTGCACAGAGGAAAGCCCTGCAGCCCTGCTGCCCACAGGAGGATTGCAGTGCTCTCC
>JACDOX010000016.1:62468-80319 GCA_014549065.1 Cardinalis cardinalis
GKGGGGARCTTTGAGCTGACACTGCCTCATCACTTGCTCATCCACCTGGCCCCCCTGCAGCACAGGGACCTTGTGGGAATGGCTGGAGCACCAGGTGTGCTGAGCACAGCTCCTGCAGCCCCTCTGCTGAGGGGGTGGCATTGTTACCCCAGCTCCAGCCCAGGAATCTCCTGCTTGTCATCACGAGCAAAGGCCACGCACAGCACCTGTGGGTCTCCGTCCCTGTGTGATTTGGCTGCAGAGCCYTGYTCTGTGACCACRTTTCTCTTCACAGAGAAAAGCAAGGCACAGCTTCCYAAGGATATTTCTGGGAYTCACATTMTCTGAACCTCAGAGRAAGAAAGAAACAATTCTGATCTCATTTACTGCTCCTKTGTTTTGGAACAAGTGCARTGCATTGAGGAAGATTATTTACCTGAAGGGATTTGCTTGATTTGATGCTGGTGTGAGTGTTTTGATCCACTGACCAGTTGAATCCATGTGTGTGTGTGTGTGTGTGTTGGACTGTTGGCTGACAGTCACGAGATTCTGGGCAGTTCAGTGCAGTTGGGTGCTTGTGCAGGTTCAGTGTAATACAGTAGAGAATAATACAGTATAATAAATTAATTAATTGGCCTTCTGATATCCATGGAGTCCAGCTTGTTTTCCCCCCCTGCTTTTACAATGCTGCTCCTGCCTGCCCATGAGGGAGCAGAGGAGTCTCTGATCTGCCCATCCTGCCCAGGGTGTCAGGTGTCTCTGAGAGGAGTGGGAAGCACATCTCCATCCCCAGCACGGTGTCTGTGCCTCAGATTTGCTCCAGTGCCTGTTGGTGAAGGCAGAGCAGAGGTGCTGTGGGCAGATNGGAGGGGATGCAGGGCTGTGTCCCACAGGACAGAACCCCACCAGGACTGGCCTGAGGAGATGTTTTGCCCCATGCCAAGCTCTCCATGCCACCACCAGSCATTATTTAGAAACTGCCCCTAGACCCTGAGCTTTGTATTGCCTGTAGCCTCCAACACATCCCAACCCCTCAGTGTGTAGCAGCAGGGCTGGTGGGGCTGTGAAAAGGTGACCAGAGACTTGGGAGCATCTCATCTCTGCCCTGCAGCTGTGTGGTACCAAAATGCTGCTGGGTAATCCATCCCCAGTGTGTGCCCAGGCTGGCACAGAGCCATGGCTCCAGGGATCTGCTCCTCCTTCCACTGGCACTGGCGTCAGGATTTGCAGGTGCTCTCGGCCACAGGGCTTTGTCTCTCCTCCCTTTCAATTGCCACAAGGATAATTGGGTTTGWGTTGAGCAGGGGGAGTCCATGAGCTCTCGTTCCTCTGCAGCACCCATGCAGCCCCCTGCCAGCAAGCTGAGAGGGTGCCAGAGCATCCCAAGGTGGGAGCTGAAATCCTTGCCCAGCTCTCCCAGATGGATGTCCCCAGGATGGAGCTCGCAGCTCCTGTCCACCCATGACAACGAGCTGCTGGCAGCCAGGAGGAGGGAAGGACCAACTGGCTCATCTRCTGAGAGCATTTGATGGATGCTGTTATGGTTTTGATTACCTTTTTTATAGGCTAACAGAAGGATTTTAATCTGAACAGTGAAGCAGGAAATGGGAGAAGCTGTGCCTGGAACATGACGAGGAGGCAGTGAGGGCTGGTGGCTCCTCGTCCACGCTCCTGGGAGGTGATTTTRGAGCTGTTGGCCAAGCTGAGAGTGTCAGGTAGAGGCGTTCCTGATCTTACAGGAACTGCAGCTGCCTCTTGTGTTATTTACAGCACAGCTGGAGCCCAGGCAGCTTAACCCCACCCCACAGCTGCCCAGAGCCGGGCRCTGCCTCGAAGCATCAACCTGAGGCAGCAGAGGAAGGGACAGCGAGCTCTGGGACCAAGCTCAGCTCTCTCTGCTGCTTCTTGTGACTCAGGACAAAGTCATCTGATGTCATGGCACCAGTGGCTAGGAGCTGTCCTTGTCCAGCAGTGCCAGGGTGACAGCTGTGGGGACCAGGGCGGTGCTGGTGCTGGCTCTGCGGTGCTCTCTGGATGTGAATGCCGCATGAGAGAGCTGCTGCTGCTGCTCTGCTAACTGGGCCACCTCTCCTCTGAGGCTTCTCTGAGGCTCTACCAGTGCCCTGCAGAGGGTTCAACCTGCCCCAAAACTGATTTGCTCCAGTGCCTGTTGGTGAAGGCAGAGCAGAGGTGCTGTGGGCAGATCTGGTTGCTTCACTCTCCAGCAGCTCGAGGGCACAGCAAGGGCTGGTGGCACAGGGCAAGGGAGGGGATGCAGGGCTGTGTCCCACAGGACAGAACCCCACCAGGACTGGCCTGAGGAGATGTTTTGCCCCATGCCAAGCTCTCCATGCCACCACRGATGGTTCCTGGAGGGTGTTGCAGGGTGGGTGTGAGGTGGGCACGGCACCTCCATCTCCATCCTTCCCCCCCTATCACTAAAGGGGTGTCAGGGACAGCCAGAGGTGATRCACAGACTCCATCATCAGAAGGCATGAAAAGACACTTTTTATTAGAAATTTACAGTTCTTATAGAAACRATGGTGGACCTAAGACCTGTTTGGCCTTTAGGAATCTTCTCTCACCTATTGGTCAAGAAGGGACAACTCCTTCTTCTAAACATCTTTGACAAACAGAGATTGCCTGCCAGGTGCAGAGATTGAGATAATAATTGTTTTAATTCTTTCTCTGAGATTCCTCACAGCTTCCCAGGAAAATCCTGGGAGAGCTCTGTCTCTCTCTGTCCAGAGGATTTGTGATTACCACAGCCCCGTGCCTGCCCCAGCTCCTGGTGCTTCTGTTGTGGGGGATAGAATGTAAGAAAATAAAGACAGTGCAGAGGGCAATCTGACCCTGAGGAGCTGCAGCTGTGCTAATCCCCAAAGATTAGGAGCAGGCCTGCCCTTAACAGGGCACAGCTGTGTCCAGTGAGGATGAGAGCTATAAAAGAGTGGGGTAGCTGAGTGAGGARAGAGCTGGAGTTTGTTGGTTGTGCTGTGATGAGGACTCACCAAGAAGGTACGGAACTTTTGCAATMAGGTRACAACGCTTCAGTGGCAGCCAGGTGGTTGTTTCAGCCTGATCCCATCAGCCTGCCATGGCCTGCAAAGCCCGTGGGAGCAGTCCGTGAGTGTCTGCTGCAGGAGAAGACACGCAAGGAGCCAGGTGCCAGAGCAGGGCGGGCAGGGCRCTGCCCAGGGAGGCGATGGGGCTCCCACGTGCCAGGCTCTGAGCGCCGTGGCGTGGCAGGGGTGCCACAGGGTGGCCACAGGGTGTTGTGCAGGAATGTGTTGCAGCTAATGCAGTGTGACAGTTTGACGCGTCCTGCTGGGCCAGCCAGAGCTGCCGTGTCACCTCCGGAGCTGTCACAGGCTGCACAGCACGGCGTTGGCTGCGCACAGGCAGCGAGGGGAGCGCTCTCCCCTGGCTGGGGAGGGAGAAGGGCTCTGGGCTCATTTGCATGTCCTCAGATGATCAGGAACGTGTCACTCGGCACTGGGATGGATYCTTCAGAGAGATGGAGCCAGCTGGGGCGAGGGCAGAGAGGAGGRGAGGGTCTGACATCCCCCTAAGCCCAGGAGGTGATGCTGAGCAKCTCCCTTAGATGATCCTGGCGTGAGCAGAGCATTGCCTGCCAGCCCCAGCGAGGGGTTTCACACCCACCCAGGCAAGCTGGGGCTGCTGCAGTGCCCAAGGGCATGGCACAGGCTCTTTGGGGCTGGGGGTGTCACTGACCCCTGGGGGATGCTCACATGGGGCCCAGGGAAGGCTCTTGAGGCAGCTCCTGCCCAGCCCCACAGTCCAACCTGGAGCTGGATGTGGCATTTCACAAGTGAAATACAGGAGCAGAAGGACAYAGTGCTGCCTTTCCCAGCCTGCTGCACTTCACCCAGGCTGTGAACAGTGTCCTGTATGGACCAGTGTCCCCTGGCAGGAGTTCTGGGGCACAGGGTGCCCCCATGGAGCAGCCCTGGGGGATGCTTGTGATCCTGTACCTCCCATTTCTCTGCTCTTCAGGAGCACTGAGGCTCGCAGTGCTGAAGCCTTTTCTCTCTGAGAGGGAAACAAACGTGGCACAGGCCCAGGGGAGCAGAATTCCCCGTGTGYCTGGGGAGGCAGGCACTGGAACCAGACGGGCTCTGACAGCTGCTTCCAGGTCTGCAGAGACCCAGCAGCGTGTCAGCCACRCACAGCTCGTCCTGCACAGCAGCAGCCCCCGTTTTCCTGGCTGCTTTTGCCGTGATCGGCCTGTCCGAGCTGCCTGGTTTTGCCTGTCCTGGCTGTGAGATGCATTTGGGGTGAGAGCTGGGGTGGCAGCCTTGGGCTGCTTCTTTGTGGGATGAGCAGTGGGGCCGTGCCAGTCCTGGCAGTGGGACTGGGAAGCAGAATGTGTTTCCAGGCTGAGTCATGCTGAGGATTGTGTCTTGTGCCTTGTTACGGGTCCACTTGCAATATTCACTTGGCAGAATCAGCCCATCCTCCCTCCCTCTCTCCCCGTTTGTGTGTCTGTCTGTCCCTCCCTCCCACCTCCTTCACACAGCAGCAGAGTAGCACTTGTAGGGGGGAAAAAAGAATTAAAATCTCTACCTGGAAGCTCTGCARGCTGTAAGGTCAGGACAGCAAGCGCTGCTTGCTATGCAAGGCACGCTGGGCAGGCAGGTACTCACCCAGCTGCAGCTGCAGGGCTGGGTGGGGAATTCCTGGGGGGGAATTGCATCCATGGGAGGGGGAAATGCTGCCAGCAGGACCAGAAAGGAGCGGCAGGGAGATGGAGACACACAGCTCCTGTCCTCCCTGGCAGCCAGGCAGTGGGAGCTGCAGGGAGGGACAGGGCACCTGCACTGCTCTGTCCCCCTCCCTGAGCTGTCTCTGCTCAGCTGCTCTGTGTCTCGGTTATTTTAGCTTTGATTCAGCTCTGAAATTGCCTTGGCTGAAWCTCTGTCTCTATTGTTTTCAGTCTGCAGAAGCATCATTGAATGTGTCAAAAAGATAAATTGGAGAAAAAGAGAGGAAGGGGGGAAAAAAAGAGAGGAGTGCARTGCAGTTGGTGAGGAGAGCCGTGCTGGCTGTGGTTTCCCAGAGCAGCTGCCTGCCCCAAGCCCTCACTCCCGTTCCAGAGGCAGCTCCTTGCAGCCCTGTCCCCTTCTGTGCAGGACTGAGACACCCCTCCTCCTTCACCTTCTGCCACAGGGCTTTCCCCCCCTGGCAGAGCTCATTTAGGCTGAGCATCTGTCCTGCCTGAGCCTTGTCTGGAGCATGGGGAGCAGTGTGAGACCTGCTCTCTGGCTCTGCCCTGCCTGGTGCTCTGCCCTGCCTGGCGCTCTGCCCTGTCTCTGGCCCACCACAGCAGGGCCCTGGAGACCAGAAAAGAAATAGGATGGGCAGCAGGAGGGGTCCTGGGTGGGGCGGGGGCTCAGAGCAGACCTGTGTGTGTCCCCAGGGGTTTCACTCACTGGTGGCCTCTCGGGTTTTGTGTGCTTGAAATGGCTCCTGAGATATTAAAAAGTCTCTTTTTCCCAGCCTCATGACCAAAGAAGAAGTCAAGATTCCTTGGCTCTGGTTTTCAAGGYTGTTTATTTTATCTGTTACGTTCTTTCTCTGACCTGCTGAGGTCTGTCCAGCAGGTTGGGTTGTGGCACACTGACTACCCTTGGGATGGTGTTGGCTTTTTATACTAAGAACTATGTGTGCTTTATTTACAATGATTTTCCAATACCTATCACCTATGTTAGACAGTCTGTCTCTACTCTAAACCAATCCAAAAGTGCCACCATCACAGCAGAAGGTGGAGGACAAGAAGAAGGAGGACAGGACACACCCAGATTCCTCCATCTTGCCTCTTCAGCCTCCATTCTAAATCCCCAAAATTCTACATTTTCACCCTGTGGCAAATCCACTATCATTCGACTCAAACTCTTGTGCCTTGCACATCTTCACACAAAGTTGGTGATTGTTTCCATGGGCTAAAATCCAAGGCACGGGTGTCTTTGACTCTGTGCCAAGGTCTCTGAGCCCCCTGCCAGGGTCTGGAGCCCTCCAGGGCAGCCAGAGGGATGTCCTGGGTTCCAACAGTGGCCTTGTGCACGCCTTGGGGTCCAGCCCCACAACACCTGGTCCAGGGTTCAYGGAGCTGGGGAGGGTCTGGGCAGGTCTGATGGGTCCGTTTGGGCTCCAGCCCAGGAGTTCGGGGCAACACGGTCCCCAGGGTTTGAACAGGGCTCAGGTTTCTGCGTCCCTGGAAGGATCAAGCCCGAGGGATGAGGTTTGGGGTCTGTTTGGGTTATCATTTGGTTCTGGAGGACATGGTGCTGCCCATGAGCCAGCCCTGGGGCTGTGGCGCTGAACAGCAAGGAGTGGGTCGCTGTGTAACACCCTCGTAATTGCTAATTACCTCTGGGGAGGAGGGGGAGGCACCTGGGAAAGGAGCTGGCAGTGAGTTATGGGAGGTGACAGAAGTGATTGCTGCTGCTGAGGACGCTGGGGCAAATGAATAACCTGTTAAATAAAATGTCAGCCAGCAGTG
Organism: Cardinalis cardinalis; assembly: GCA_014549065.1. Lineage (NCBI taxonomy): Eukaryota > Metazoa > Chordata > Aves > Passeriformes > Cardinalidae > Cardinalis > Cardinalis cardinalis. The sequence goes on from JACDOX010000016.1 coordinate 68,971, forward strand.
GATGGGAACTGGCATTGCTTTTTCCGCTTGCACTTTACAAAATGAATCTCCCTGTGCGTGGTTGATTTGCTTATTCAAAATAGGCCGTGGTGGAGGGGCTCTCCTGCTGAACCTGCRGGCACCAAGGGCTAAATTGTGTAAATTCCGTTATCCAAATGCTCCTCTGAATGGCTGCAGTAATCTAAGGRCATAATCCATTGCCAGAGGAGAGAGGTTTTCAGAGCCTAATTCCCTTTGTTTCTGGGAACAATGAGAATGTGAGAAACGAAGCTGAGAAATTGCCATGGAGCTCCAAGCTGCAGTCCAGTGCTGGGAAAGGTGAAACCATGCCCTGCCCCAGTTGCCTTTCACACCTGCAACGGGGAAGATCGATCTGTGTGAAAACTCCAGGAGGCAAATACTGAGTGGGTTCCATTAGATAAGGCTGGTTTCAAATGGAAACTGATTTGCATGGGCTGATTAAGCTCATTACTACAGCAGGAACTCAGAAAATCATCAGATCCCTCTGCAGCAGGAGTGCTGAGCTCTGCTGCCGTGGTGCTGGGGTGCAGCGCTGCTGTGCCTTCAGCATCTCCTGGGGCTGCACAAGCACCTGGCCAGCCCCAGCCTGAGCTGGCYAGTGACACCAATATTTATAAATGATTTGGGCTTGTTTAGAGTCCKGTTGGGGTGTTTCTGTCATTGCAGGCGCTTTCAAAGCGCTCTGCATGCGGGGCTGTGGGCACCCACGGCACGTGGGCAATGAGCTCCTGCCTCTTTCTCTGGTCCTGTCTGGTACCCAGGGGCCAGAGGGCTGTGCTGGCAGCCCCTTCTCTGCCACAGCCAGGTGAGGGTGACCCTGGGAGCTCTGGCAGTAGGGGRCTGTGTGCCAGTGGGGACCAGCATGGAGCTGTCCCGTGGGGACAGCATGTGCAGGCAGCCCACAGGGAGCCAGGTGCCCTGTGGGGGACAATGTGTGCATGCCAGGAGCAGCTCTGTGTCCCCATGTCTCTTTCAAACTGAGAGCAGATTGATTATTAGGAAATAATTCTTCCCTGTGACAGTGGGGAGGTYGTGGCAAGGGYTGCCCAGAGCAGCTGTGGCTGCCCCGTCCATGGAGGTGTTCAAGGCTGGGTTGGATGGAGCTCTGAGCAGCCTGGTCTGGTGGAAGGTGCTGCTGCCCATGGCAGGGGGCTGGAACTGGATGAGCTTTGAGATCCCTTCCAACCCAGGCTGTTCTGTGGTTCTGTTCCTGCAGCATTTCCCCAGGTGAGCACCTTGTGGTGGCCTGAGGGTGAGGAGTCACAGGGCTGTACACAAACAGGTGCTGCTGCTTCTTCAGTGCAGCATTTGTACACCCACGTGTTGAAAACAGAGTCCCCGTGGGCAGGTGTGCCTCTAAAAATACATATATATAATATATATACACACACCTGGCAAATGCACTGCACTGACGAGCACACACAGACTCTGCAGTTTGCAGAGTCCTCTCCTCTCCCTGCACCCCCAGGGCCACCCTGGCACAGGCAGCAGGGCTGGGAGCTGGTTCTGAAGGGATTATAAAGAGGTATAAACTAAGCCTCTCTGCTGGAAAGGCCAGGAGCCCCAGGCTGGAAGCATCACACACAAAGGCTCCTCTGCTCTGGTGCGTTTTCTCTTTTTAATGTTTTTGCCTTTATCTTGCATCAGCTGAAGAGCTTTACTGAGCCCTGGAGCACGGAGAGGGGTCCTAGGGAAGGCGGGGGTGCAGGGGGCTCTGTGGGGCTGTGTTTGTCACCTCCATGGGCAGGTTCCTGTGCAGCTCCTGCCAAGGCTGGTGACAGTAGTGGCGGCCTGTTGGGACAGTGCCTGCTGCCATGCAGGCGAGCTTGTTGGGCCGGTAGTGTCACAGCCTGGGGGACCATCTCACCAGTGTCGTAGTGCCAGAAATGCTCCGGTGTTTGCCACCTCTGGATGGGCTGGCAGGGCAGGGCTCTGGGTTGCTGGGGCTGCTGGTGAGCTTTGAGTCCAGCTCAGGCTCCCCGTGCAGCCAGGGGCTGTGCCCAGCAGTCTGGGCTGGGGATGCTGTTATCTGTCCTGCTGTCCTGCCTGCTCTGGCGCTCCTTCCCCCAGGTCCCTTCCATGCACTGTGCTAGGTAGAGATAGCAGTCCAAGTCATCCACTGAGGAAATTGCTCCCTGTAAATCCACGCTGAAAGTCCTGGGATTCCTGAAGGCCCAGAGGAAAGGGCTTGATTGGATTTTCAAGCCTCCCTGCCAGCTGTGGGAGAGGAGGGCTGACAGCCTCCCTGAATCTTCCTCCCCGGTGCCTGGGAGGGGATGCAGGCTGTGCCTGCTCGCTAATGGAATGTAAAGGATGTGTAAATCTCCTGCCTTATTTAACTCCCCCCTGAACTTTATGTGCAGCCATAAATTTCTCCTCCTGCAAATCTGCTGGAGCAAAGTGGACCCTGGGTGCCTGGTGCCCGCGGAGGTGTGGGGGGAGCCATTCTCCTGGCTGTGCCATGCAGCACAGACCCTGTCCCTGAGGGCCACGAGGCTCTGGGGACACGCTGGGGGCACTTGGGGGCCCCTGCAGGAAAGGCTCAGTTTGGGTTCAAGCTGCCTGTGCCAGCAGGAGAGGTGCAGGAACACCTGGGGCTGGTGCCATCCCCCTCCTCCCCATGGGGCCAGGGGTGGTTGCCTCCAGTACCACCAGAAAGCAAATAAAACACAGAGATCTCCTGGATTACAACTGCAGCAGTGACAGGCAGAGAGTGGCCAGGCTGTGGTGGGGAACTGGTATCACTCCAAGCCCCCATCATGCAGCTGAGCATCACACAAAGAATGGAGAAAAATGCTGCAAATTCTATTCTATTGCTCCTTATCTCTGATTAATCCTCTTATGTGTTCATCTCATTTTATCCCAGTGTTGACTGTCTGTTTATTGTATTTCTGTAGTCCTCACAAAGACAAAAATCCCTCTGAGTCTTGCCTGGCTGGGCAAGGGGGGGCTCCTGTGGGCTGGCACCAGTGGAGCACCACAGAGGGGAGGACCAAGGCACCRTGCCCATGGTCACCACAGCAGATGGTGGCAGAGGAGGGGCTGGAAACCAGTTTCTCCCAGGCCCTAGATTAGTGCCCAGCTGCTTGGGCATCCCCAAATGTAAAGAAAGCCTAAAAAACAACTGTTTCATGGTGTGGCTTTGCAGCCATGCTCAGGGCATGTTCTCAATGCATTAGAGAGGAGACTTTCCTCTTCACAGCCCTTTCTCACTGCAGGCAGGTTTGTCAGAGCCCTGCAAGGAAAGCCCTGCCTGCCTCAAGTCCCTCTTCTCCAGCTCTGCTCAGTTTTGCCAGCAGCCCCCTGGTCCTCTCACTGCTGCTGGCTGAGTCAGGAGCCTTCTGGGCCTGACCCTATTGCTAAAGGATTTTGCTTTGATCCTCTTCTCCAGCTGGGGAGAACAAAAATCCCTTAAACAGCCAAAAATCGTAGGGAAGATTGGAGGAGAATTTTTTTACCTGAGTGGGAGCCCCTGGTTGGAACAATTTGGTGGAGGAGGATGGTGACTGTAATAGCATTAAACAGTTTGGAGGAGAAGGGTGTTTGTAATGTGGTGGAGACTTGCACAGATGAGAGCACCCACTGTCTTTGGGGGGCGTTTAGACAGGTTCCACAGCACCCCAGCCTGTCCCAGACTTGTGCAGGCATGGCCAGGCTGGGTGAGTGAGCAGTCTGGAGGTTGTCATTGTCTCACACTCAGCATCCCTCACTCCTGCAGGTGCTGAGTGCTTGCCCTGGGCCCTGAGGGCATCCAGTGGCACGCTCAGCTCAGTCCCATCTGTGCCACACCTGCGTGCACCTCGGGCAGCCCGTGCAGGTGCACTGTGCCAGCCAGGTGGGCTCAGGGGCTCTCTCCTGCTGCACATTGATCAGACAACTCTTGGTGTAAATTCTCCCAGGATCTGGCAAGCTGCAGCAAGGGAAATGTGGAGGCCTCTGGCTTTAGTAGCTTTTCAAACCCAGYAGAATTTCCAGCCTCCCCAGCATCCTGTGGCAGGGAGCTGCTGGGATTAGCTGGTCTCTGKGTGGCAAAGTGCTGCCTTTTCCATGTGTCAAACCTCCTTCCACAGGTGCCTTCCAGCTCTCACCAGTGCCAGCTCCCTGCCCAGTGTCAGGCTGCTTTCAGGGACCACCRTGGTCCCTCTGCTCCTTTCTAGCCTGGAATGCCCAGTCTCAGCTGGGGAAGGCAGTGTCTGCGTGTGTTTGCCTCTGGAAGGTGCAAKACAGGCTGAGCTGCAGATTCTCATCTGGCTGTGTCTCCCAGGGCTTGTTTCAGGACAGCCTCTCCCTCTGCAGAAGCTGCTTCTTCTGGTGACCTGAGCGTGGCTGGAGGCTGTGGTGATGCACAGGGTCTTTGCTAGCCATGCTTATACTCTATTTTTTTAGAATTGGCATTGTTACTTTGGGAATTGTTGAGCCTGTCTTTCCCCCAGCACCTTGTTGAGCTGGCTCCACTCCTTGCCAGGGGGATTTGAGTCCATCTCTGCCACCCCAGGGTATAACAAGTCCTAAGATTTCCAGCTAGCCCCCAACTCACCTGGCCCTTTAGCCTGTGTTTATCTCTAGGTGAGATGCCAGGAGCATTTAAAAAGCTGCAGGCTGAGCAGCAGAAGGCTGCAGCCGCTGCCCAGAGCCAGGCTGCGGCTGCTGCCTCGTTATTTACAGCTGCCTTTGGCTGCTCATCAGCTTCTCCAGCAGCTCTGCTGGACACTGCTCACTGTCTGCTTGTCCCTGCTCTGAGAGCCAGGGGTATCTGTGCCCTCCAACGGTGCCATCTGGCACCCACCTTTGTACCAGCAGCGTTCCCAGCTCGCCTGCCAGCTCAGGACAGCCAGCTCCCTCTGAGGRGCTCTGCTGGTTTCAAACTGCTTCCCCATGCTGACAGCAAATCCAGGCTGGAGCACAGGGGGRAAAGTCGTGGGCCATATGGCAGAGCTGTGTGCAGGCTGCGTTCTCCAGGCTGGGTCCATGGAGGATTTCACCCGTGAAGGCCAGGGTTATTGTGCTGCCCTCAGTGCTGGGCTCGGCCAGGCTGGCACCCCTCAGCCAGCTCCCCTCATTTCAGTCAGCTGTCAAACGCTGCCRGAGCAGGGGCAGTGTTACCAGCCTGTCTGGGTCTGGGTGGCCAAGCAGCTCCTCGGGAAGGACAGCATCTGTTTGCCCGTGCTGGGGGTGTCTGACACCTAAACATGGGCCAAATGGCACTGCCAAGGTGCCCAGATGCCTGCTGGGTGCAGCTGCAGGGCTGATGGAGCAGACACACTGTGGTGGATCCGGTGCCAGCCTGCTCTGCCTTTGTCCCTGCTGTTGGTCCCCACGTGCCCTGGCAGCCCCACGGCTCCATCTGAGATGCAGACCGGGCTGTGGGGCTGGAGCTGCCATATGTTCCCCATAAAAACCCTYCTTGGCCCGTTCCCTGCCGCTGCCACACGTGCCCAGGATCCCACATGCCTCACCAGCCACTCACCAACTGCAGCCTGGCAGATGGAGGAGCAGCCATGGGCTGGCAGTAGGAGAGGCAGGACTCTGTTTGTTCTTGGGTTGTTCACAGCAGCAGAGGAAGGGGGAGGAGAGCTGGCACACCTGCAAACTGCCCCTCTGCAGAAGGGACAAGACCTCCCCATCCCCACTCCCCATCCCAGAGCTGAGCTGTGAGCCCTTCCTGGGCTGCACAAAGTGCTTTCACCTGGTGCACTTGTTTAAAGGCAGTTGGAAAAGGTGTGAGTGTCCTGGGTAGATGGAGACCATGTTCCTCCCAGGCAGGTGGTGCTGGTTTGTTCTGGTGGCAGATGGCCAGGCAGCATTGAGAGCAAAGGCAGAAAATCAGTCCTCAGAGGGAGCAGAGATTTATTGCGGTAGGAAATTAAAAACGGATGTGTCAGCTTTTGGAGTAACTCCTGTTCTGCCTTTATCTGTTGGGGGGTGAGGGCTCTGTGTTCAGCCCTGTTCATGGCAGGGAGGTCTGAAGRTGCTCAGGAAGCTGAAGGCACATCCCTTGGTGGTGGTGAATCATGATGGGCAGTGACTGATCAGCACTGAGCTGATGCCTCTCTCACCTTGGGTGGCAGAGTGTGACCAGATCAGTGTCAGCTCAGAGCACAGCAGATGAGTGTCCCAGCYTCAGGAGTGGGATATCTTCATGCCACATCAGTCAAGACACCGTGAAGAGCCAGGTGCTCCCACAGGGGTACATCTGTGGTGGGCTCCTGCTGCTGCTGCTGGGCACAGAGAGGTTTCTCCTGATGAGTCCTTTCACTTTGTGCTGAGCTGCTTTCCCGTGACTGTGCCAGGGTGGTCGCTGAGGACACAGGGGGATGCAGAGCAGGCTCTTGGGCTAAGGGTGGGCAGCAGGCGGGTAAGGACACCGGCAGGGTGGGGACAGGGACACAAACAGCCACTGACTCCCTGCAGGGGATGGGGTCAGTGCTGCTCCCTGCCCCAGGGTGAGGCTGGGTTTGGGTGCTGCTGATCCCCAGGGATTGTTTCAAATCCTCGCTCCCTGCTGCGAGAGCCAGCCCATGAGCTTTGCAGCCCAGCACAGCTCTCTGCCCAGAAATCAAAAGAAGGAACACAAAAAAATCAGGCTCCAAGGAAGTGATAGCTCCTGGGATGCAGCCAATTACCAGTGTTAGGGAGAGAGCTACCTTAGCCACTGCTGCTGCWGGTTTCTCTGACCTCTCCCTCTGGYCCGGGGTGAGCACACGTTAATCCCCAAGCCGGYAAGGGAGAGCTGCTGCAGGAAGGACAGAGCCSCAGCCTGGAGAAGGCATGTTGTACCTGCTGCTGAGCATATTACTGCTTCTCCAGGAGTGGATAAGTCCTGCTTAGGAGGACGCTCGTCCTCTTTTATTTAATTTCCTGGTAATGCTTCTGCAGCGTCCAAGTCTTATCAGAGAAGGAGCAGCTTAAGAGGCCGGTAAAGGAGTTTTTATTGTCAATATCCATCTCTTTATTCCCCTTTTCCCTTTGACGCTGGATGGCAGGCTGGTTGTGGCTGAAGTGAGGTGTGCTTTCTTTTCCTTTTGTCCGTTAAAGCTGCAAAGATTTCAGGCCAGCCAATTCTGCTGGTCATTGGGCTGCGGGAGCCGCCGCTGTCCCTGGTGCTGGGCTGTGCCCGGCTGTGCCTCAGCCGCGGGGTCCCTGGGGGCGCTGAGGGTGACACCGACACCCCCATCGCACCCGTCTGGGGACGCAGCTGGGCAGCTCTGCCCTGGGACTCGCCACCCGCTTTGCTGTGACTCGGTGAGCAAAGCCCTGCCTCTGTTTCCCCGGAGCCATGCACTGAGCTCAGCCCCATCTCCGAGCATCCCAGTGCTCCGAGCCCTGTGCTCATCCTCATCTTCATCTGCTGGGGGGCTGCAGCGGCTGTGGGCAGCACGGGTGGCATGAAAGGAGTGTCCCCTGGGCAGCCAGCAGCTCGGTGCCCGCTGTGTTGTGGCAGCCAGCTCTGGCATCCTCGCTGGCCAAGACGCAGTGCTGCATTCAGCCTTTTCAGCTGCACACAATGGCCTTGGAGAACGTTTGTTTGAGAAAATTGGTTGGATCGCGTGATTCTTTTTGTTGTGGTTGTTACTGTTGTTCTTTTGAATGCTCATGGGAGTAGCAGAGCAGCTAATGAGGCGGTGCAGAGACAGTGGCTGGGGAGATGCTCTCGGCGGTGCTTCCCTGCAGCTGCGCTCTCCCGGCACTGGGCTGGGCTGGCTCTGCTCCTGCTGGGAGCACTGATGGGTGCAGCCCTTCCCGGGCTCGGGGGTGCCCAGAGCCTGCTGCTCCTCACCGGTTCCCTGCCCCAGGCATCGCTGTTTTCTTCTCCAGCCATGTGCTGCTGCAGGCGGGAGGGGAAATGGCACTGGGAATGGGTCASCTGGCTGTGGTGACATCCCATTGTCACAGAGCACGGCTCACCCATGGCCAGCGCCGGATCCCTGACCCTGGGCAGGGATGCTCAGAGCTCTCCTGGCTCCCGTGGCAGACATGGCATCCTCCCTTGGAGGGTTTTGGGTGGTTACCTGGGGATCAGGSTCGGCACTGGGCTGTCTTTGCTGATTGTGATGTCCTCAAGCCCCAAGCTGTTTGTGCTGGTGTGGAGCTGCCAGGGGCTCCTGTCCCTCCAGCCCCACGTGCTGTCCCTCTTGGCTGTGCAGCAGGTACCAAACACAGCACTGGAAGCAGGTAGGGGTGTCAGAAATGCAGACAGAGAGCATTAGATGGATGATGCATCARATCCTAAACTGATAAGAGATGGAACAATTGGTGTGTTGTCAAAAGGCTGGGAAGGATCTCTTTTAAATAGACTAAATAGTCTGGACARGAACAAGCAATGAGCAGCACAGAAACAGCAGCACGTTCACCACTTTGTTTTTCTGGCTGGGCTGTGCGTGTTGCCATCTGTGCTGTGCTCTGTGGCCATCCCRTGGTGCTGGGATTGCTCCCCCATGGCAGGCTCACAGCCTGGAGCCATGGCTGGCCTTGCTCCAAGATGCCAAGGGCAGCTTTGACATGACCTTGCCCTGGGCTGGACCTTCCCATCTTCTGCTTGTCTCCATTCCAAGAAGTCCCTGGGCTGATGGTGRAGATTTGGTTGTAGCAGCACAGCTGAGCCTGCCTTAATCCCAGTTTTTAGACTGGCTAAACTTGTTTTCACTTATCTCTGATACTGYTGAGCTGTGTTACACAGCGTGAATAAGCCAACCCTGGGGTTTGCTCTGAAAGCTCTGCAGAATGGCAGAGAGAGCTCTGAGTCTGCTGCTGTCTGCCCTGACCCTCAGGGAATGGCCAGAGCCACACCAGCAGTGATTTACCCCAAAGAGATGTCCCATCTCGTGAGGGCAGGGGTGGGACAGTGAGGTGCTGGGAGGGGATTGTACTGGGTTGTGATTCACCCTTGAGTGGCACCTCTGTCAGTGTCCCCTGCCTGAGGTGCCAGTGCTGTGGCAGGGACAGGCAGTGAACAGCMCGGCTCTGCAGGCAGGACGGGGCTGTGGCTGCCCCAGGAGGGGGCTGGGAGCGCTGCAGGGACAGCGAGGTGCTGGAGAGGACGGTGTGATTCACCCTTGAGGGGCACCTCCATCAGTGCCCCCTGCCCGAGGTGCCGGTGCTGTGGCAGGGACAGCATTGAGCAGCCCGGCTCTGCAGGGGGATCGGGGCTGCCCCGGGAAGGGCTGGGGGCGCTGCAGGGGGATCGGGGCTGTGGCTGCCCCGGGAAGGGGCTGGGGGCGCTGCAGGGGGATCGGGGCTGCCCCAGGAAGGGCTGGGGGCGCTGCAGGGGGATCGGGGCTGCCCCGGGAAGGGCTGGGGGCTCTGCAGGGGGATCGGGGCTGCCCCAGGAAGGGGCTGGGAGCGCTGCAGGGGGATCGGGGCTGCCCCAGGAAGGGCTGGGGGCGCTGCAGGGGGATCGGGGCTGCCCCAGGAAGGGGCTGGGAGCGCTGCAGGGGGATCGGGGCTGTCCTGCAGCCCCCGGAGGGCTCGGAGCTCTGCAGGGCTCTCGGAGGGGCTCCTGACGTTCAGCGTGTCCCTGTGCCTGCAGYGCAGCCATGTGATGCCGGAGGAGCGCGGTGGCGATGATATGGAATGTGGGCAGCTGCCTCCGGCCACGCTCCGACAGGTGACGGTCCAGCGCCACCCCCTCCACGGATTCGGCTTTGTGGCTGGCAGCGAGAGGCCCGTGGTGGTGCGCTCGGTGGCTGCAGGTAGGGTGTGGGGCTGCTCCTGGACGCGGCTGCAGCGTGCCGGGAAACGCAGCCCTGCTTCCCTCCCTGGGCTCCTGTCCTCTCCTGTCCCCTCTGCTGGGCCTCCTGCAGGGCGTCCTCCACGGCCACATAGGTGGGCAAACGCTTTGGGGATGCTTGGGACCCCCGTGCTTCCCCTCCGCCCCGCAGCTCCGGGATGCCCGGGTTGGCCCTGACCCTCTCTCCTGGCAGGCGGCCCCTCTGAGGATAAACTCCTGCCAGGAGACCAGATCTTGGCCATCAACGATGAGGATGTGAGTGAAGCCCCCAGGGAGAGATTCATCGAGCTTGTCAGGTGAGGACAACGCCCCTGGGGAGGGGCTCACGCCAGGTGCTGTGCCCATAGTGCCCAGAGCCTCGCAGTGCCGCTGCACACCCACGGCACCAGTGGTCGCTGCTGGGCTGGGGAACTCCCAGCCTGAGCAGGGGGAGAGCCTTGGAGCCAGTGCCATAGCCGTTCCCAGCTGGCCAAGAAGTGGGAAAGAATCCACAGCCGCATTGTCAAGCACCCCAAGGAGCCCACAAAGGTCCTGGCCACCACTGGGCTGGAAGAGTGGGATGTGCTCTCAGTAGCCAGTTGCACGTSTTGAGCTCCATCACCATAAGGCTCCATCCATGTTCATTTCTCCTTTCTGTCACAGGAAGGCCAAGGACTTCATCATCCTCACGGTCCTGCACACCCACCAGGTGAGACTGGCAGGGCTGTGGCCAGCTCCAGGGGAGCCAGGACAGGGGACAGAAGCACTTTTGGAGACCAAGGCAGGGTCCCTGGAGACTCTGGGAGACCTGGAGACCATTTAGGCAGCTCAGCTGATCCCCGAGGCTCTTCCAGGCTGTGGGGTCTGAGAGCTGCCACGGCCCCTTGGGGTCAGTGGGCGTGCAGCCATCTCCCTGGCCTTGTCACCAGGAGGGAGGGAGGGAAAATATCCCCATCCCGTGTGTGTGATGGAGTAACCCACCGTGCCGGGCGTGGCAGGGAGGGGTCGCTGCTGGCCCGGGAGTCYCCGGGGAGCTGGGAGGGCTGGGGATGCTGGTGGTGCACTGGGGCACACCGAGCTGTCACGCCAGAGGCACCGTCTGTGCTTCACCGAGTCTTTGATGTTGGGAAAGCAGAGAGGTGTGAGAGCTCCCCTGTGCTCCCCTGCTCTCCAGAAAGGAGATGCCCACCCAGTGCTGCCCTGTCAGGAGCGGGGGCGTGTGCCACACTCCAAAAAAGCTTTTTTCCTCCCGGCCTGGGATGGCAGCCAGCCGGGACAGGCAGCTCAGCTGGTGCTGGCACCATCAGACACACACAGCTCTGGCACAGCTGTCTCTGTGCTGGAGTGTGTGCAGCACTGCCCCCAGAACATCCTGCAGGGATGCCCGGGGTGCTGCCGTCTCCCCGGGGCTGCAAACGCACATCCAAGGGGTTCATCTGTCCCATCCAGCTGGTGCCAGTGCCTCCAGCAAGTCCTGGCTGACATCTGCTGGAGCTCAGCCTGCACAAGGGCTGCCAGGCGCTGGGGTGCAGCCTCCCTGCCACACTGATGCTGCTGGTGTGACTTCAGGGGCTGCTGCTCATCCTTCTGGCCATGCCTGCAGCGCTGGGTAACCACAGCCA
>JACDOX010000016.1:83107-117902 GCA_014549065.1 Cardinalis cardinalis
TTCTGAAACAGTATGGTGATACTCTGTGTATTGTGGCCATCTCAGCTGGACATGTGCTGTGACAGGCTGGGATTGTGCTGTGGGGTGGCACAGCCTSTCCTTGCCTCTGGCATGGTCCTGCAGGCTCAGGGGTGAAAAGGGTGGCCAGAGAGGGAGATAGTCAGGGTTTGTCCACCCCACACTGGCAGCACCATGGAGCTGCTCTGTGCTCCAGCCTGGGCAGCTGCAGACAGCACTCATGAGCATCCTTGGCTGGGAGAGCCAATAAGCTGGTGCTGCACAGAACCAGGGATAAAATGGGGATCATGGAGCAAACATGAGCCTGAGTGGCATAAACCCTACAGCACCAGGCAAAGCTGTCCCACCAAGGAAGGCTGGGATGTTGTCGGGATGAAAGGAGAGAAATCAAATATAACACCAGAAGAGAGGAGAGGGCATCTTGTGCCCTGCAGCCAATGGTTCCTGGGCTCACTGCTCCCCTCTGCTCCTGCCACAGGTGGTGCAAAGAACACACTACCACGGCATGAGATGCCTCTTCCGTGTGAGCTTCTTCCCCAAGGACCCGGTGGAGCTGCTGCGCCGGGACCCTGCAGCTTTCGAGTACCTGTACATCCAGGTACTGGGGACTGGGGGCTGCTGGTGCTCACAGCCCACACGTCTGCCAGGGCTGGGCCCTGTGGTGGCACCCCCGGGTGGCAGTGGCTGTCCCGGGGCTGTGTGAGGACGCCTCTTCTCCCTCCCGCAGAGCCGCAACGAYGTGATCAGAGAGCGCTTCGGCACAGAGCCCAAGCCTGAGATGCTGCTGGGGCTGGCTGCCCTCCACATCTACATCACTGTCTCAGCCACCCGCCCCAGCCAGAAGGTCTCCCTCAAGAATGTGGAGTGAGTCTTCCTGCCTGTGCCCAGGCTCCACACAGCCCTCCTTTGTTGTCCCTTCCCCATGTCCCTGTGTCACAGCCATGTTTTGGGGTGTGGAGCATGGGAGGCTCTGAGCTGGGCGGTGGCTCAGGGGCTTGGCAGCAGTGACAGCCACCCCTGGTCCCAGCACGGGGCTGTGGAAGGCCCCCTCACTCTGCCATGCAGCAGCCRGGGCTGGGGACACTTGCTGGGAGCCCAGGATCATTTCCATGGGAGCCCAGGCTGGTTTTCCACCTCCATCCCAGGCAAGGAGAAGCTCTGTGGCCCTGTAACCTCAGCCTGTCACCAGGGACTGGCTCAGCCCTCCTGTAGCTCCTGGGGGACTTAAAGCCATACCCAGCCCATCTGTGCAGGCTGGCCTTGCCCAGCTGGCACAGGGAGGAAGGAGGRAGGGGTCACCCCAAAATAGATTTGGGAATTTGCCCTGCATCCCTAAGTTCACATGAAGGTGAGTGGGAGCCGGGATCCGCTGCACAGCGTGGCGCTGCCGTTCCCCAGCCTGCAGCTCTGGCTGTGTCACCAGCCTGGGCTCCCATCCCCTTGGGGACCCGAGCTGGGGGCTGCTGCCCTCCGGTGCGGTGCCAAGGAGGTGCTGGTGGGGCTCCAGCTCCCTCTGACGGCAAGAGGRTGCTCTGGGACAGTTTTGTGTCCCTCTGTGCTCGCTGGCAGTGCCTCCGACCTGGCAGCTCATGCAGGTTTCCCTCCCCACAGGAAGGAGTGGGGGCTGGAGCCCTTCCTGCCCCCCTCGCTCCTGCAGCTCATCAAGGAGAAGAGCCTCCGGAAATCCCTCTCGCAGCAGCTCAAAGCCCACCAGCACCAGCCTGGGGGCACCAAGGTGAGCCCAGCCCRCAGAGCCCCTCTTCAGGGCTGGGGACACCTCCTCGGGGACTCCTGTTATTAAATCCCCTGGGATGGCAGATAAATCCCAGAGCCAGGTAGAGTCTCTCTCTCCTGAATCTGCTCTCAGGAGCTGATGTGGATTGCAGGGAGTGCAGTGAGGATCAGGGCTGACATCAGCTGAGGCTTGGCTGAAGTGGCACACACCAGCTCCTTGTTATCTCTGCTCTGGGCTTGGAAAGCTCTGGAGGTGGCAGCTGAGCCATTGCCCTGGTCCCTGCAGCCTTCACAGCTCCCCAGGGAGGGAGGGTCGTACATCTCAGGGGGTTTATACATCAAGCACTGGGGCTCCTTCCTGGCTGTGCCCCTGCTCTGAGTTACATCCCTGCCCAGGATGGCAGGGGAGTGGAGACTCCCCTCACCCCCAACTCAGACTCGGTGCCATGCCCAGAGCTGCCTGACAGCTCGCTGTGCCCCACTAGCTGAGAGCCCCCAGCTCTGCCCCAGCCTCCTGCCTCTCTTGGTGTGCTCACAGCTCACAGCTGTGTGTGTTTTGTCAGGTCTCCACAGCCCAGGCAAAGCTGCAGTACCTGAGGATCCTGAACGAGCTGCCCACCTTCGCTGGGGTTCTCTTCAACACAGTGGGACTGGTACGGTAACCCAGGCTGGGCTGGGGGTGCCTGCCCCGACTGTGCCAGGGGGGCACAGAAATCTCTCCCCTCAGTCTCCTGCTCTGCCCTGCTGAGCTCCAAGCCCACCCAGAAAGCCTTGGATGCTGTGCTGTCAGCAGGTTGGGGTTTTGGGTCTGCAGGGTCAGGATTTGCTCTGCTCTCTGTTCCTGCAGCCTGTGGGGCAGAGAGGTGACCTGCTCAGTGAAGTTGGAGGAGTTTCAGGCATGTGTTTGTGGCTAGATGTGCCCTGGCACATCCTGCCATCCATCCTGGAGGAGGGCAGCTCCTGGCCAAGGCCACTGGGGTCCCTGCCTGGGCTTGCTGCCCTGTCATGGGTGCTGCAGCCTGATCCCTGCCACAGTGATCCTTCATCTCCCCTGCTCACCAAACCACCTCAGCAGGGGGAGAGCCACCAGCACAAACAGCACCTGGCTCACCCCTCATCCCTCTCGTTTTMCCCCCCACCCAGAGGTCCCCATGTAGGTGCCACCTCTCTGCCATCCCTCCCTTTACCCCCAGCCGTGGTCTCAGCACTTCCCTGGCTTCCCGTGCTTGGCCTGCTGGGTTCCATCTCGGGCAGCCTTTGGTCTGCTCTGTCCCTCCCTCACAGCTCAAAGGGCTGCCTGCAGGAAACCASTGCAGGCACAGCCTGTGGTGTCTGCTTGGTGCCATGGCAGAGCACTCACAGCCTGCCCCTGACTCTGCCTGAGYAGACAGCATTTATTTTATCTCTGACACCAAAGCAATGCCTCTGAGCCAGCCTGTGAGCTGAACTGTGTTGAAGTGGTAAAAAGWATTCCCTTATTATCTTCTGCAAGGCTCTTCCCAGCTCCTCTTCTCCTCCACACCTGGCTTGAAGCATCCTTTTAGACCAGAGCAAGAAACATCTYGATTTCCAGTCAAGCTTTGGTCTTTTTTCTTTTCTGAAATCCATTCACTCCCTGCTTTGCTTCCTTCTCTCGGAGGCAATGTCAGATCAGACRGATTTGTAACACACTTGCTTTAGTGTAGCGACACCGGTGAGCCTGAATRTTTCATGTGGACACTCAGTTCAGAGCTTTACTTTTAAACAGCCCTGGCACCCTGCAGAGCACTCCCAGCTCTGCCAAGGGGCTCAGGGAGGCAGGCTGGTGATACCAGCCTGGTGCCAAAGCCATCCTGGGCCTGACCAGGCTGCCAGCAGTGAGGCTGGGCTGCATGGAGAGAGCCAGGTGCAGGCCGTGCCACGCTGGCTGTGTCTGTTCACCCTGCCTGTCTGTGTGTCTGTCTGTSTGTCTGTMTGTGTGTCTGTCTGTCCCCCCACGTGGCAGCAGGATGAGAAGCAGCCAGCCACCACCCTGCTGGTGGGACCCCGGCACGGCATCAGCCATGTCATTGACCTGAAGACCAACCTCACCACGGTGCTGTCGGAGTTCAGCAAGGTCAGCAAGATCCAGCTGTTCAGGGAGAACCAGGGCGTGGCCCGGGTGGAGACCAGCATCCTGGATGCCAAGGTGGGCGTGAGTGCCATGGAGATGAGGCTGGGGCTTTGGGGCCAGCCTTGGAGGGGATTCACATCACAGCCGTGCACTGGACAATCTGCTTGGGGATCCCTAGAGACTCCAAATCCCCTTCACAGCAGGGTCTGCAGCACCTCCCCTGCTGCTCTGACTCCCTGTGCCACACAGGAATGGCTGCTGAGGGCCACAGGGCAGGCACAGTGCCCTTCTGGCCATGACCAGGGTGACAGGGCAGGCCTGGTGCCCATCTGGCCATGACCCAGGGTGACAGAGCAGGCCTGGTGCCCATCTGGCCATCACCCAGGGTGACAGGAGAGGCCTGGTGCCCTTCTGGCCATGACCCAGGGTGACAGAGCAGGCCTGGTGCCCTTCTGGCCATCACCCAGGGTGACAGGGCAGGCACGGTGCCCTTCTGGCCATGACCCAGGGTGACAGGGCAGGCCTGGTGCCCATCTGGCCATGACCCAGGGTGACAGAGCAGGCACGGTGCCCTTCTGGCCATGACCAGGGTGACAGAGCAGGCCTGGTGCCCTTCTGGCCATGACCCAGGGTGACAGGGCAGGCATGGTGCCCTTCTGGCCATGACCCAGGGTGACAGGGCAGGCATGGTGCCCTTCTGGCCATGACCCAAACACCTCCCTAATGGTTCAAGCAGGGTCCTCGGGCAGATAGGGTGGCACAGGCCAGGCAGGTGTCACCCTTTGGAGGCAGGACAGCACCTCACCTGTGCTCAGGGCTGGAGAGGAGCATGGCCATAGCTGGGCTGGCTGCAGCTGCTGCAGGGGACTGGGAGGTTTCATGCATTAGTAGCACTTGTGGAGCTTGTCAAGGCAGGCAGGAGTGTTGAATGAAGTGGAAATGATGGGAAGGAGGTGTCAGGCTCAGGGTGAGCACAGATGGCTGAGTGTCCCTGGCCCAGCAGCCACCCCCTGGGTACCCAGCCAGCTGCCCCTGTTATCCCCCCAGGGCACTCCTTGGCACACCCTGCTGAGCCCTGTGTGCTGTCATCCCCCATCTCCTGCTGTGGCTGTGTAGTGCAGTGCTGGTTCTGATGGGCAATCCCTGTGGTCAGCCCCTGCCACCCCTCCTCACCCCTCAAGGCTCCCAAACCCTCCAAGAAAAGTGCCAGCAGCACACTAAGATCTTTATTTCCTTCTTTGGTGCCTGGTGCAGCAGCCACCAGATCCCAAGGAGATCTTCCCTTGGCCTTTGCTGAGGTTTTTAACAAGCTGGGCCATGGCCCTGGCAGGCTGAAGGCACATGGCTGTGTGTGTCCCCAGGGCATCCTCAGTGTCCCTGCCCCCAGGGGAAGGACAGCTGAGAGGCAGGGATCTCACTGATAAATGCCAAACCTTCTCCTCTCCTCTCACCTTRAATTCAACAGGACAGTGTTAGGATTGAGTTTGGAGTTAGGCACAGGAGCAGTACTTGGCAGAGTCTGGCACAGTGGGGAGGGAGGTGCTGCTGCACAAACCCTCTGAGCCTTTGGCTGTGGGTCAGCTTTCCTGCCCCTGCATTCATCCCTTTTTCCCCCCAAGACTGATGAAGCTGAGCTGCTTTGCCAGCTGTCTCTGTGTTTCATCTCCTGCAAGGTCTCCAAGCCTCAGCCCTCTCTGCAGCCCTCTCTGCACTGTTTCAGTCATAGACTCACAGCTGTAATCATGGTGGGTTTGTTTAGGATTCTCCTGCTGCCTCCTGTCCTGGTGGATTTTAGCACTCTCTCCCACCCAGCTCATTAATTCCTCCGAGTCTGTTTTCCTGCTGCCTCTGTGCCTGCTCCAGCAGCTCTGCTCACCTGCACTAACACCCAGGAGCCTCTGCCAGAGCTCTGCTAATCCTCATCCCCCCCACAGCCTCATCCACAAAGCCCTTTCTTTGAATTCCTAATCCAGTGGGTATTTGGTCAACTGTAACATTTTTAACATTCCCTCTTCTGCATCCCGCCGAGGATGTTGTACAGTTCAAGCCTGGGTGTCCAGCTSTGCCTGTCCCAACCCTTCAAAGCCTCACCCTCCCCTGCCCAAAGCCCTCCAGCTGCCTGGGCTGTGCAGGAATCCAACCATTTTCTCCTTACAGAGCAGGAACAACCAGGGGATATGGGCTGCACCACGAGCAGCCCTGCTGGTTCCTCCTGCTGCCCACACCCCTTGGATTTGTGTGTATAAAACCACCCCATTAATGCATTAATAATGGGGGGTTTTTGTGTATAAAACCACCCCATTAATGCATTAATAATGGGGGATTTTTGTGTATAAAACCACCCCATTAATGCATTATAAAACCACCCCATTAATGCATTAATAATGGGGGATTTTTGTGTATAAACCCACCCCATTAATGCATTATAAAACCACCCCATTAATGCATTAATAATGGGGGATTTTTGTGTATAAAACCAGCCCATTAATGCAGTAATAATGGGGGGTTTTGTGTATAAAACCACCCCATTAATGCAGTAATAATAGGGGATTTTTGTGTATAAAACCACCCCATTAGTGCATTAATAACAGGCTGCTCATGCCCCTGTTCCTGTGAGTGCTCTGAGCGTGGCTGTCCCCACTGTCACCCAGCTCCATGGCACTGAGCTCTTGGGGTGCTGCTGTCCCCTCCCTGGTGTGGAGGAGAGCACTGTCCCCCCCTGCACAGGCTGGCCACAGGAGGGACAGATGCTCTGGAGGCTTGGGTGGTGCTGGCATCCATCTGCTCTAAATTAGGTGGCAAAATTCCCACGCACTTGTCCACGGATCCTGCAGCGCTGCTCCCCACAGCCATTCCCCGCTGCAGAAATCCACTCTGTGCCTCCAGCAGCCCTTTCCTGCTGCAGGAGCAGACTTTCCCCTGTGACCCTGCTATCCAGCCCCCCAGAGGCTGGAGAAAAGCCGGCTCACTGGGGTAAGCAGCTCACACCTTCCTGCGAGCACATCCACATGCACCATCCACATGCACCATCCACATGCACGATGCCTTTATCTCCAGGAGAAATTCCAGGCAGCTGCCTCTGGCCACCAAAAACCCCTCTGCCTGCCTGGAATGGAGCAAAAACCCCATTTATGGATCTCAGCAGGCTCAACAGCACCATGCCAGGGCAGGGCTGCTGTTATCTGTCTTCATTTAGCCATTATCCAAAGGGCTGGGTTTTAAAGCAGAATGTTTGCTCCAAAACCAGGCATATGCTAATCCCACGCAGGACAGCGATGGATGAGGCAGGCTAAGAAAAGCAGGCAAAAAGATCATTACCTCACAGTGCTAATCTGCTCTCTGCAATTATTCTGTTGCACTGAACGTGTCAGTGGCTAAAGCCCCAGGTTGCAAGTCAATCAGTTTCTGCTGTGAGTTGCAAACCATTAGAGGGCTCCAAGTGGTGTCCTGGCTGCTCTGGGGACCTGTGGAATGCATGTCACCCCCGGGAGCCTGCAGAGCTCCAGTGGAGGAGGGGATGTCCCCCTGGGCTGTTCACCCTGCTGTCAGGGGATGCTGCTGCTGGGGCAGCTCCCAGCCTGGATCTGTAGGAGGTGCTCACTGAGTTACTGTGGAAACACAGATGGCCGATGGTGCTTTAGGSTTTTGTGCAGAAAGACCATCTTGAATTTCTGAGTGTAGCTAAAATGGGTTAAAAAAGGGATCAATTCATGGAGCAGCCCTCAGCTGGGGRGTCTGAACACCCTGACCAAACCAGCCAGCACAGTCCAGACATCCCTACCTGCTGCTAAGCTGCACCCACAGCCCAGACTCACCTGCCAGGAAGGAGCTGGGGGAGATTTTCAGGTAACAAACAGGCTTGAGGAGATCATAAACCATTTGGATTTATTTCGGGCGAAAAAGAAAAACTGTTTGTCTTATGAATTATTCACTAGGTGTAGTTAATTGGTTTGTTTTGGAGCTTTTCCATCCTGGGCTTCAATTTCTGTTTAAAACAGCCCAGGGATACAAACCCAGAGCTGGGACCTCTCCTTTGCCTTCTGTAGCTTTTTGCCACTGTGGCAAGAAGGGGCCAAATACTGACAGAACTCCTCAGAGAGGAGCCACACAACCTCAGGACAGAAAAACAAAAACCTCCAGGCTTCTGCTGCTRGTTCCAAGGATTTTTGTTCCCTGCAAAGTCTGTGAGAGCTGCAGGGAGGACAGGAGCAGGTTTTGTCTCAACAGTCATGGAAAGAGTGAGCAGCTCTGCTTGGGAATGCTGAGAAAGTTCCAGCCTGCAGCTGGGGGCAGGACTGCACATCTCCAGCTGCACTGCAGTGGTGCAGGTGGTCATTTGGCAGGTTCCAGGGGTCATTTGGCAGGTTCCAGGGGTCATTCTCACCTGACAAAGCCTCCTTTCTGCTGGGGCTGTTGCTTCTCTGTTCCTCCTGATGTTTGGGCTCTGATTCTGGAGCTCAGTGCTGGGGGCAGGGAGGTGGCACAAGGTGTCTCCTGTGATCTTAATGCGTTCTACATTATCTTTATTAAGTGCACCTTGTCAGGTTAGGGGGCTCTGCATCTCCCAGGGGTTTCCCCCTCCTGCTGGGACCAGCATTTGASAGTGGCCAATGCTTCTGAGGCAGCTCAGAATGGAGCTGCAGGCATGCACCTCCCTGGTGCAGCACTGCAAATTCCTCCTGTACCTGCCAGGAAGGACAAATTCAGCATCTCCTGCCTGGCACCTGGGCAAGCCTGGCAGCCTGGAGGGGGCACAGAGGTGGCTGCTCCCCCGTGCAGGAGGTGTGATGGAGCTGCTCAGCTCCAGGCTCCCCTGGCTGTGCAGCTCCACAGCTCCCACAGGAGCTGAGGGTTTGTTCTTTCTGAAATGGCTTTTCCAATGGAGCATTTCTCCTCTCTGATTTACACAGCTGCACACTGCTGGGCTTTTTGTTATTAACAGGCTTGACATTGGGAAAAAGGCTGCTGAAGCACTCTGAATGTGAGTGACAGGAGGTGCTTGGGGGACAGCTGGATCACCTGAGCCTGGCCAAGCTCTGCAGAGGAGCTGGCCCAGGCTGTGCCCTGTCCCTGTGCTGGGCTCTGGGGCAGGAGCCTGTGGCACTGGCTGCTGGCCAGGCACAATTCAGTCAAAGGCATCGGGGTAATTGACTTTGGTTTCCCAGCCTGGTGCTTAAGCTGAGATCAAGACTTGAGAGAGGAAACTAAAGGAAAAATTAATTCAGAAAGGTCCCTGGCTGCTGCTGCTGTGCCTGGAATGTGGGTACTGGTGTTGGTGTCCCAGGGTGTGTTCCAGCCTGCCATGGAAAACAGAGCACCATGCACAGCTGGGGTTCAGCCCTCTCCTCTCCTCCTGGAAGGAGCCAAGGAGCCCCTTCCTGTCACAGGTGATGGATGATGAGCCCTCTGAGCCAGCCCCAAGCCTGGCTGTGCCCCCTGGGCTGATCACAGCAGGGATGGGCTGTGCTGCTGAGCCCAGTGCCTGCTGTGCATTTGCCAACCCCCAGTGTGAAAACAGTGGGGAGCCACATCAAAGGCACCAGGGCAGGCCAGGCTGACGTTCCTCCTGCTCCTGCAAGCACTGACTGAAGCCCCTGGGATTTCTCCTACAGGAAGRGCGAGGCTTTGGAGTGACAATGGGCCTGCAGCTCTGATTCCTTACACTGAATTAATCTTTATTTGCATGAAACCATTCTGAAACACCATCATCATCTCATGGGAGAGAGGGAGGGATTGAGATTTCCTTTGGCTCGGTACCTGGGTGGGAGGGGCAGACACMGATCCCTGCTTGCAGTGGGATGAAAAGCAGGGGAATAGAATATAAAGAAAGGGAATGGGATGTAAAGCAAAGCACTGGGATGCAAAACTCAGCACTTCCCAGTTCCAGCACCACCCAGAGCACTGCCTGCAGGCACCCAGGAGAGGAGCCAGCCAGAAACACAAGAGGCAGACAACATGTGGAGGGGATGAGTTTCCAAGCCTGCAAAGCCAAATTTGATCATTAAAAAAAAAAGAAAAAAAGGCCCAAACCCAACCAAAAAATGCAGCCCTCTAAGGAAGGAGAGAGCTGCAGGTCTAACCAAGGCAGTGCCCTTATTGATCAACAAGTGGGAAATAGTGGTCCTAGTCACAAGGAGCCTGGTATTGATAGAGCTGAGTTAATAATGCTGCAGGGAAGAGAAGGAAAGGTCAAAGTAGAAGTGAAAAATTGACTGCTGCCTCGTTAGGCCCAGGTGCCTGTATTATTAAATAAAAACTTGGCAGTGCACCTCAAGTAAACCAAGGAACATAAATTATGTAAATTCATCTCCCATCTTTCTGCTGCAGTGCATTAAAGGAAGCAGGGTAGGACCCAAAGTACATGATAAAGGGGGAGATTAAAAGGAAATGCATACCGTCTTAGAGGTTATAGTATGAATAGATTGGGTCATAAATTAATTTCAGTATGAGGACTGTTAAAATCATCTAGCATAACCCTGGCCAGAAAATTTCCTACAGACCTTTGAGCAAGAAAATACCCTCCAGAAGGACACTGAGATCTTATTTAAAAGCAGAGCATTATGGAAAAACCACTTTATCAAGTATAAGCTAATGAAAAAGTAATTTCTTCTATCCAGTATAAACATATTTTGTTTTACTTCACAGAGAGACTGGTTGCCAAGCAGGAAACTTTGAATGAAAAGGTGTCCTTTCCTCATGAGGTCTAAAAATTTTAGGAAACCATTGTGCATGAAAGATCAAACCATCAGTAATTTCAGGCTGGTGTAGATGTGGGAAGAGCATCCTTGTGAAAATTTGCTTCTTTACATGTTGGCACATTAGAGGTCAGAGAAGAACCTTTACCTGGGCATCTGATGTTTGGCCAATTTTTAGAGCAGTASGGTTATCCCATTAAGTTTGCTTCTGTGTAAGACTTGGAGTTTTCATCCTAAAGGTGCTGTTGTGCTGACAAAACACAGACAGGCATTTCTGCTTTGCAGAGCCYTGGGGGCCGCTGAGGAGCTGGAGCAGCAAGAATGTGCCCCTGAGAATGAGGAAGAGGATGGGCTGGTGGGCATGAGGCAGGCCAGAGGTGCCTGGTGGGAGGACAGCCAGGGCTTATCCAGGTTAATAAGGGTCTTGGTTTGGAAAGCCAGGTGCCAGCTAAGGAAGGCAGGAGCCTCCCCTGGAATGGAGAAAATGAACCCCCCTCCCTCCAAATTGCTATAAGTTTTAAATTAAGGGGCACTCAGGCAACAAAAATTATGGGAGCAGGAAATAACAGTTCTTTAATTGGGAAGAAAATAAAAAGATAAAATAAACAATGCAGTAAACCAAACCAACACTGCCAGAGTCAGAACCCAGCCTGACACCCTGTGGGTCAGGGTGCTGGTGCAGTGCCATTGGAATTGTGGCTCAGCCCTCCTGCAGTGTCAGGGGTGGCTCTGCTGGAGCAGGGATCCTGTAGAGAAGGATGGATTCTTCCTCTGAAGATCCAGTGGAAGGAGAGGCAGCTGCTGTTCCTCTGGGGAATCCAGTGCAGAAGCCGTGCTGGTGTTCCAGGATCTCCAGATTATATCCAGGTAGGAATGCTTGGCTCCCCCTCTGGGCTCCCATCTCCAATGGGATGCTGCAGTTCTTATCAGCCATGCAGGGACATTCAATAGCTGTTATCAGCAGGTGTCCCCTCCCAAGGGAGGAGTGACTGTGGTCACTCAGAGAGAGAGATGAGGCAAACTGCCCACTTGACAAAAGATAACTGCCATACAGATGATAACAGAATACATCTTGCCTTGCAACCTGRAACAAGAAGCTGTTCCCCATCAGTGATCAACCTCATCTCCTGATCAGCAGCTGGGACAGAGGGCTCTGCACCTTGTGGCCACGGTGCTGCTGAGCAGGGCTCAGAGGAACAACACTGCTCTTGCCCCTGCTGCATCCCTCCCTGCCTTCCAGCTGCTCTCACAAGTCTCTGCCCTACTGCAYCCCTGGGTTTGGAAAATCTAGGAAGATTCGTGCTCTTCCAGGTTGCTGCCTTTTTGTTGGGTTTGTTTGAGATTGAGCAGCGAGTTGAAAAACCTGCAGGGAGATACTCAGGGATGTCACCATAAACCCCAGCCCTGTGCAGCCCTGAGCTCAGGCAGGAACCCTCACTGCCTCTTGCAGGATGTTTCTAAGGGAAAGGAGGTGAATCCCGTTTGCCAGAAGCCAAGGAAACCCAAAGCACAGACTGCAGTTCTTCAGGGTTGTTCTCATTTAGAGCAGCTCCCCACAAAGCTGCCCTGAATTTCCCATCTAAAGCCCTCTGCACCCTGAGCTGGACMTGCCTGGTGCACCTGCTCACAAAGTCAATATTTGCTCAGCTCCCCCGTGCCTGGCTGTCTCCACMGGATCTCGTTTGCTTTGCCCACATGGAACAGGGTGGCCAAGGGTGCCAATGCCTAAAAATAACACCTCCATTATTAACAGCTGCCAGCCCTGRCACCTCCTCTTTGTGGAATCATGTCCCAAGGGAACAGGGCTGCTGCAGTCATGTTGTCTCTCTGCCTCTTGACCCCATAAATCACTTCCAGATCTGCTGGCCACTCTCAGGGGGATGTGGCAGCAGGGTGGACATCCCAAAGGCAGCTGAGCTGTTGCAATCTCAGCAAAACYACTTAATAGAGTGGAAGAGAGTCAGTCTTGTAACCCCGTGTGGGAAGGGCTCAGATCCTGTGCCAGAGCTCTGTCAGTGAGCAGCAGAGGAGCCAGCAGGGCCAGGGGAGATGCACAGCCTGACTGCAGCAGGTTTGCTCAGCATCAGTGTCTTTGTAAACAGCTCATAACCCATGAGCACGACACAGACCCAGGTGTTGCTGTAGGACACAAAATAAAATGACATGACACTGGACTCTCYAAGGTAAAAAGAGGGAAAGATTAATTCTGACTCCAACATTTATAGATTTCCGAAAGTGACAGCGGATAGGAGGGTGACAGTGCCACCTCTCCAATGATGCTGGACAAACCAACAGTCCATCAAATTTCTCCTCCTCCATAAAGGAATGCAAAACAATGAGTTTTTTTACATAAAGTGTGTGAGGAAGTTCGTTTCAAGAATGTGAACATCAGAAGGCTTAGAAGAACTTACAGGATGACACCCAGGCCATGGGGAGATGACACATCCACAGCATGGGTGGATGGCTCCAAGCTGCACCTGAAGTGATTTAATCCCCAATAACAATATTTAAATGCTTGACAATTGAAGAACCATCAAACAGCTTCCCTGTGAGTATATCAGAGTAATCTTTCGTAAGCTGTAACATTAACCAGGTTTAAGATTCCTCCTTTTCAAAGCAGAGTGCCACAGTTAACCCCTGCATGCCATGCATTTATAGCTGGAAGCCATTCTGGAGGCTGGACTTGCTGGGAGACCTGGTAGGGTGCTCACAGCACCCTGGTGTTTCATTTGTAGTCCAGAAACATCAGTCAGGGTTGTTGTATCTCAGTCCTGTCACCCTTCAGGAGGACTGATCCAGGGGCTGTGTCCTGCCAGCAAGAACCTACAGTCCCATCTCTGGATGGGTGGGAGCATCCTGAGGCAGAGGCAGCTGAGCAAAGATGGAAATATGGAAAGATGGAAATGGGTCCTGGAGGTGCTGGTCACTAGCTGGGAAATATGGAAAGATGGGAATGGGTCCTGGAGATGCTGGTCACCAGCTGGGAAATATGGAAAGATGGGAATGGGTCCTGGAGATGCTGGTCACCAGCTGGGGCCCTGGGGCTGCAGGGTGAGCACTGACAGGGAGGCAGTGAAGGTTCACAGCCCTGTGCCACTCTGCCCTGGAGGGATTCACACATGGTGGAAACTATCCCCTGGTTCTCCTTTGGGAGGGGGCCTCTCAGCCCACTTGGCCTCTTGGTTTCATCTCCCAGCAGTGGGTGTTCATCAGCCACTGCCTCCCTCCCACTGGGATTTGCTCCCTCCCTTGCTGCTGGCACTCCAAACCCTGCAGAGCAGAGCAGGGAAAATGCACAAATATGTCCTCATTCAACAGATGGCTTGAAAAATCCAGGAGGGCTTAGCCCTGTGTAGAAGCCACTTGTTTTAAGGATGCTTCATACACAGAACACATGGTTTCCTTTCATCACTTATGTCAAGACTGGAGCTGGGCTAAGAGGTGTCACCCCCCCACCACTGCATGCCTGCCTCCTCTGAGCTATGTTGAGAACCTCTTCACTCCTCTCTCTCTGGTTTGGTACTTCCCCTTTGATCTGTGTCATCTCAGGTTTATTCTCCAAGATTCAGAAAGAGCCCTGTCAAGCAGGCAGGGGCAGAGCCTCTCAGCAGAGCACGTTCACTTGTCAGGCTGCTCCTCTTCCACATCAAGTTATTTCTTTCCCTTTATCTTCCTGCACAGCAGCCAAAGGGGGAACTTCTTTACCCTGGCCCTGGGAGAAATCTGCCAGAGGCTGGCATGGCTTGGGGATCTCATGYTGATGGCTTCACACCCAAGTTTGTTGCACTTTATGGTCCAGAGCATGACAATGGCCTAAGGTGGGCCTTCCTGAGCCAGAATTGGCTTGATGGCTCACAGAAGGAAATATTAAGCAGAGCACAAAACTGGCCAGTGGGTACCAGGAACCTCTTGTGGTTATAAAACAAGAAAATCARAATAGCTTTAATGCTTTTCAACACTGTGTAGGCTTAAGTGTTTCGTAAAGCAGCCTTGGTGTTCCCTGAATGTGGTAAATGAGTTCTTCTGGGTCCTGGAGGGCTCTCAGTGTGCAAGGGGCTGAGTGTGGCAGGGCAGGCAGCCTGAGAGAGCAGCAGTTCAGCATCCCCAGTTGGCTCAGGTRTCCCCAGTACCTGGAGGTGCTTTGTGCAAGGGGCAGGTGAGGGCAGCAGCTGCCTTTGCCATAACTGTTGAAGGCACTTGTCAATCTTTTCCATCTCATGGGTCTGTCCTGAGCAGTGCTGGGGGCTCAGAKGGAGCAAGGACCTCCCAAGTGAGCTGTGCTGACCAGGGCTGCTCTGCCCAGCCTGCTCCCAGCAGTGCCCAGGACCTCGCTGGGTGGGTAACAGTGAATCCCACCCCAACAGCTTCCCTGGCAAGCTGATCTTCTCCTTGGGACAATCTGGGAGCTGGGAGTCACACTGTCTGCTGCTAGATTGTGCTGTGAGGTTATATGTGTCACACTGATCATGTCTGAGTTTTATTTCTCTTTAAAGCAAAGATCTTTTTTAGCATGCAAATAAATGCTCTCCTAAAAGGGAAGGCACCATCTGCTCYTAAGCACAAATTTAATTTTCCGAAGGGTTAGGTTTAAATAAGATCCACAGTCTCAGAGTGGTAGCTGGGGGAACCTGTAATGGGGTTTGGCCCTTTTTGGCATCTTGCTGGAAGCAGATATTTTAATTTACGGCAAGGTGCCTRCAATGAAAGAGGGGTTCTGGCAGCTCTGGAGACTCCCAAACTCCCTGTGCTCCTCCCAAGGCCYTGATGGTTGAACAGGTGGGCTCAGAGCACTGAAATGCACACAGAGGATCAGAAGGACATTGTTGTGGGTCCCTCAGCAATGAGGAACCACAGCTGCAGCCGGGCACTCTCCTGTGCTCAGCTGGGTGAGCTGCAGCCAGGCTGTGCAGCTGGCTGCTTTCCCCTGGCAGTGCTGGGAGCACCAGCAGCTCACCAGTTCCACCAGTGCAGAGCCCAGCACAGCCCTGTGCAGCTCTGGTGCCCATCAGCTGAGCCAGGGGTCCTCACTCTCTCTGTCCCTCTTGCCTTGCAGCCCCTGGTGTTGCTGATGGAGTGGCCTGAAGCCACYAACTTCGCCTGCCTCATCGCGGGCTACTGCCGGCTCCTGGTGGACTCCAAGAAGATGATCCTGTCCAGGGCCCCCAGCCAGCCACCCCCRCCTCAGATTATCAAGGCAGGTACGTTTCAGCCTCTGCTTTCTGTGCCAGCCCCTTGCCCAGCCTCCTGGCCTCCCTGTGCTCAGCGCTCTGCAGCATCMGGGAGGGAAGGGCTTTCTCTGACAGCTCCTCTCTGCTCCCGTCCACCTGCAGAACCAGCAGGCTCTCTCTTTAACCAGAAAGCAAGGAGCAGGGAGACAGGTGCTCATTTTGGGTCAGCCAGAATGATTTGTGGTGTCAGCTCAGGCCCTAAACAGTCCCCATGAGCTGTGCTGGCAGCTCCTGGAGCAGCTCCAGGAGGTGCTGTTTGAGGAGCCCTGTAAGGCTGCCAGCCACGTGCTGGGGCTCACAGAGCAGCCWGTGCATTCCCTGGCTGGCATCCTGCTCCCACCTGAGTGTGTGAGCTCAGGGGCTGCATTCCTGCTGCCTCTGACACTGCTGCCCCCAGCCCGGGGCTCTGAGCCTCAGGGGCAGCCCTGTGAGCRTGGCTGCTCTGCTCATTTCCCACATCAGGAAGGCAACTTGGCTGCTCCAGCATTTCAGGGAGCAGAAGGCTGGTCTGGACACACAGCAGGAGCTTCTGTCCCAGCAGGCACCAGTGCTGTCCCTTAAGGATGGATTGCAGGTGTGACTCACCCTCCAAAAAGAGCAATGATTCTCAAGAGTGATTTCAAATAAGAGCCAACCATGAAGCACATGCTGCTGCTCACATCCAATATATTTTGTACAGGAAATATAAAATATAGGTTTAGTGACTGGAGATGGGCAAAATACCAACCCAAGGTCACTCCCAGACTCCCTGAGTGACACTGCAGCTCTGGAGAGCTGTGACAAGTGCTCAGTTTAGCTGCCAGTGTCAAAGCTCCCTTCTCAAGATGGGCCTGGCTTGGGGAGGTGGGAGGAGTGCAGAGGGTCCTTGGGAAAGCCCTTGGTGCCTTTGAGGAAGGCACCCAAGCATGGATTTGGCACCTGTGGGAGGACACACTCACAAGAGGGATCAGGAAAGCATCTGCAGCAACCTCAGTGAATCCAGAGCAGGCCTGGCAGGTGATTTTGGTGTAAGTACAAGCAGTTTCCTCTCCTTTCTTCCTCTGGGCCCCTGACTGACAGCTGCCACTGTGCTCTATGGAAATGTCTTTAATCACATTTTGCTGTGAGCAGAGGGTGTTAACAACAGAACTGGTTTAGCTGCCATCAGAGTGCTCCTTCCCTGGCTTGTGGGACACAGGGGCCACATGGCTGTGGGGAGTCAGAGGGGGGAAGAGCATCCCACACCCAAGGGCCTGGCAGGGGGCTGGCAGCACCCACAGTTCTGGCCTCTCTGGGGATGTCTCAGCACGTGCAAGTGGTGTTTTCCCACATTCTAGCTACTGTGACAACAGCCAGAGTCTTTTTCCTGAGGTTTTGCTTCAGAGTCTTCATCCAAACCTCTACCAAAAAGAGTTGTAGATCCTGCCCTGCTCTTKTCAGCCTCAAGTAACCAATCTCAGTAACCCTGCAGTGTGGGAGTGGGTGTGACAGGGAGCCACAGCCTGGGTAGGACAGCAGTGGGTCYGTGCCTGCCCTCTCTGGCTGGCCTGGTCCATCCTCCTGGGTGCACTGAAAACCTCTGTGACCCCTGGGGTGGAGCAGGTCCCTTGCAGACCCAGGGCACTCAGCCCAGGCACCCTTCAGGAGTGGATTTAGGGTGTGTTGGGCAGACAGTCTGCTCACAGCCTGCTCTCCTCAGGGCTGCAGGCTGAGCTGTCAGAGCTGGGTGGATCACAGGGAGCAGGGATGCTGATCATTAGCACATCCTTGCAGGAGAGAGCCCCACTGGGATGAATTAAGTTAGCCCAGACTTCCCAGGCTGCAGGCAGACTGTGCCAGAATCTTAAATGTAAAAATCAAGCCTTGGCCCATGCTTTTACCTAGAAGAGGAGCACATCCATCTTCCCTGAGGCCCATTAGAGCCTCCTGCTGAACAGCAGACATTTTTAGAAATGCACACGCTGTCTGAATGTTGTCAGAGAGATCCATCTCTGCATTTCCCTGAGGAGCCATATGCCACAGCCTTGCCCTCCACTGTGCCCTGCTGGAGCTACCCAGGTGATTCAGCTCCCTGTCCCTTCTTCTCCCCACTCTCACCACCAGCCATCATCAGCCAAGCAGCTCTGTGCCCTTAGCTGCTCTCTCAGCTCCTTGTCAGGAAGTTTTCTCCTTCCTGAGCATGCAGCAGCAGRAATTTGGATTTTTGGGTTTTGGCCCCGTTCAGCAGCAGGCCTTGGCTTGGCATGGGCAGCCAGCAAGCCTCAGCCTTTGCCACCCTTCCAGAGCCCACACCTGCCCAGCTCTGGCAGCCTTGTGCTCCCTCACCCTGCTGTCATTTCTGAGCGCTGCCATGGCCAGGCAGCAAAGAGATTCTGTTTTTATTGGGATTTTAGCATTGCAGGTGATGAGCAGTACAATACAAACATGTGTTTGGGGAGACAAATTGTCCAATTTGTCGAGCTAATGAATTTAATTAGGATTTATTTGATTTAATTTCCCCTTGGTCAGACAGAACCTGCWTCCCCTGGCTCTCAGCACAGCTGCACAATCCAACCTGCAATGCAGACAGATTCCCCTCCTGAGGGATGGACCTCTGGCCAGAAATTCAAGTAGTATTTCAGCACTTTCCCTGCACAAGGGAACAAGGGGAGGCTGTCACTGGGAGATGCTTAACAGCAAGAGCAGCAGGCTCAGTTATAGCCAGCCTGATCCAATAGCTGTCAGCCAGAGAGAAACAGCACATGGATCACAGGCAGTGAGGGACAAGGGGCTGTTCCTGTCACTGGAACACAGCCAAACTGCAGTGGATGTCTCCCCAAAAGGCAATATTACTCCACTTTTAGTAGTCTCCTGGCAAACACTGCTTGGTGTGGCCAACATTACCCAAAAATGGCAACAATTCCTTCTTGCCATGTTACATGTGAGCTGGCAGGCTGAGGCTGGAGGTCCTTGGTGGAGCAGCTGGGCTGCTCCTGCTGCCCTCTGGACACACTGGTGGGTCAGTGATGAGCGCTCACATCCCAGTGCCAGCTGTGCTGCCAGCCCTCCTCTGGCTCTGCCCACCCTGTCCCCAGCAGAGGCATCGAGCTCAGGGACCTCTCCTGGGACCAGGACAGTTTCATGTCCTCATCAAGGACACAGTGGATGAGAGCACCCTCAGCAGGTTTGCAGTGACACCAAGCTGAGTCATTCAGTTKAAATGCCTGAGGGACAGAGTGACAGCCAGGGACAAGCTCCAGCAGTGGCCCGTGGAAATCTCATGAGGTTCAACAAGTACAAGGTGCTGTACCTGGGGCAGGTCAACCCCAGTACTGATCCAGGATGGGGATGAACAGATGGAGAGCAGCCCTGCAGAGAAGGACTCGGGGATGCTGGGGATGAGAGGCTGGACAGGACCCAGCCATGTGCACTCACAGCCCAGAAAGCCAAGAGTGTCCTGGGCTGCCCAAAAAGCAGCAGGACCAGCAGGTCAAGGGAGAGGAATCTGCCCCTCTGCTCCAGTGGTCAGACCCCGCCTGCAGTGCTGCTCCAGCTCTGGGCTCCCCAGCACAGGAAGGACATGGAGCTGCTGGAGCCAGTCCAGAGGAGGCCRTGAAGATGATCAGAGTGCTGGAGCACCTCTCCTAGGTGAGAGAGTTGGAGGTTTAATCTTGAGAAGAGAAGGCTCCAGGGAGGCTTTCTAATAGGGCTCGTAGCTATAGGACAAGGGGCAGTGGTTTTWAATTGAGAGTGGATTCAGATTAGATACAAGGAGGAAGGGTTTTATGATGAGGGTGGTGAGGTGTAGGCACAGGAACATTCAAGGTTTCCTTGAATGTTGGACATGGCTCTGAGCAGCCTGATCTGGTTGGTGTCCCTGCTCRCTACAGGGGGATGGCCTTGAAATGTCCCTTCAGCTCCTTCTGTGGKGCAGGACATTTCTCCTACCCTCATTCCTGGCAGGCAGGCCAGCAGGTTTTCCARAGGACATCCAGGTGCTGCAGGGAGCGTGGGTGTCCCCCTGGAGGGCAGGGAGCACAGGGATGTTTCTCCAGGGTGGGCAGGAGCTTCCCCAGCTGTTTCCCCCTCTCCCGGGTGCTGCTGCTAACGTGCCTGTTGTGGTTTTGGTTTAGATTACATCAACGCACACAACTTCCAGCGGCCTGCCGCGGCAGGGCACGTGGGAAAGAAAGAGAATGGGCTGGTGGGTGGCTCTGCCACTGTCCCCGGAGCAGCCGGGGCTGCTGCCAGCAGGGACTCGGAGCTCATCCGCTTCTGCTACCTGCACATGCGAGAGCAGCGGAAGGAGAGGGAGAGCGCCACGGATATCAATGAAAACCTGATCTTTTTTGAGGAAACTCGTCCCAGGACCAAATCTGACCCCACTTCCAAAAGCTCCGGCCAAGGCTACAACGGGGCGGCCAAGGAGTACGACCCGGCTGGCCTCGAGCAGGAGAGGCAGGGCAGCAGGGCCAGGGCTCACACCATAGACACGCACCTGCGCAGCGACAGCGCCCACCTGTACTGCGAGTCCTGCCAGGCCAAGATCAGGAGCCGGCTGGCCTCGGGCACGGCGGGCAAGCCCGGCAGCACCCGCGACACCACCGTGGACTTGATGTCGCTTCCCCCTCCCGGGAACGACGAGGAAGAGGACGAGACAACATCCCTGCTCCCCGCCATCGCCGCTCCCCCTCCCGGCTTCCGAGACAACAGCTCCGACGAGGACGACCCCAAGCGCAGGGCAGCTGCCCAGAGCCAGGAGCAGGGCCGGCACCTCTGTGGCATCCTCTACGACGAGATCCCGGTCACCCTGATCGACAGCGTGCAGCCACGGACCGTCCGAGACCACGCCCAGGAGCTGGATGATGCCCTGGTGTCCACCCTGCAGGCRCTGGAAGCCCTGGCTGCTTCCGAGGATTGTCCACATCCCCCACCACAGCAGACAGCAGGTATTTTAGTGGCTSTGACTCCCTTTTTTCCCTGTAGCCTTTCTTTCCTACTGTACGTCCTTCCCTTTAGTCTCCCCCCCATCCTATAAGCGACTGTGAACGAGCTCCTAGTAAAAACTAGGTTGTGGCAGGAGGCTGTAGCTGGAGCAGCCAAGTTGCTGCTCAGAAGACTTCTGAGAAGCTGAGGTGGGACTCCTGTCCTTGACAGAGGCTGAAGGAGTCTCTTGGTTTGTCCCAAATSTGCCATATGCCACGATGCTGGGGCGAGTCTCTGACCAGCCAGCACTGTGAGTTCCTCCCCACTGTGACCCCCCTCAGCTGGCACCTTTGGCCATCGGTCTCTGCAGGTTCCCACCCAGGTTTTGCAGTGTGTGAGCCCTTCACAAGGCAAACCTGCTGCCAGATGGGTGACTCTGGGACCAGCCTGCTGGCAGCACAGCCCTTTGTCCCTCTTCCCACCTTGGTTGCCCTACTCACTGTGGCAGAGTACCTGTTGCCCAGTTTTGTGCCAGAYACATCCCTATAGCTCTGCTACCACCAACAATGGAAAGCTTCACAGGATCTCTTCCTGGGCCAGAAGCTCTTGCTGAATTGAGCTATCAAGCCAGCTCAATGATGACAAAGTGATTTCCCTTACAAGCCTTAACTCTTAGTTTTGAGAAGCCACAGAAGTTTCTCCAATGTGCCCTGCATTCCTGGSAGCCTCCTGCCACAAGGAGTTCCCCTCTCCTCCACACAGCACTGTGGTGTGAGKGTTGTTGTGGGGTTTTCTTTGTGTCCCTCCTCAGGTCTTATTGTCCTGGCTGCCATCACTCCTGAGTCATCCCTGGACTCTGGCCACGAGACAAACTCCTCAGAGCTGACCGATGTCTCGGAGATGGTCTCTGCCATGAAGCAGCACCAGAACGCAGCCTACTTCCTCACCCAACACATCAACAAAGAAAACCTCCTGGCCAGGAAGGACTTGCCTTTCCGAATCCAGAGCTGTGCTGCCCAGGCTGTTCTCACCTCCCCCTACCCCCTGAGCCGCCAGGAGCCCTCACTGAAGCCAGCCTTCTCCACCCAAAGTCCCAGCCTTAGCAACTGCAAGAGCAAGCAGGAGCAGCAGCCCAGGGAGCAGAGCTGCACCTCGGCTGCCCAGCCAGGGCTGAGCCCCCAGCTCAGCGAGCAGGGCAAGGGGGCTGCCGTGCCAAGCTCTGAGTGCAAAGCTGCAGGTCACACAAAAGCTGCCTTTGAGGTATCTCTGCATGCCACAGCAGCCCCGAGCAGGGAGCAGGCACAGGATCTACAAGAGAAGATGCCCAAAGAGGTGCAGCCGAGCTCCAAGCTGCTCCTGGATCAGAAGAGCAGCATAACTCCAGCCATCGTTTCAGCTGCTCTGCAGCAGGTGGCAAATGCAAAAGCCTCAGCTCCCCAAGTGGTATCAGCCTTAAAAGAAGACCAGAACATGAATGGTACCAGCAGCAAGCCTTTGACACTTAAAGGAGGTCCACAAACTGCAGAGACATTGTGCAACTGTCAGCAGCAGCAGCAGCAGCAGCAGCAGCAGCAGCAGCAGGTCTCTCTGCAGCAGCACTGTGAAGTTTCTCCAAGTCCTAAGGAAGCTCCTGGCAGTCAGGCTGAAGCTTTCCACCTCACCTCAGCAGGCGAGGACATGATGGCCAGTAAGACTTTTGCCTCTAAAAGCTACCAGCAAAAAGTGAGTAGAGATGCTCCAGGAAAAGCTGCAAGCGGAGAGACAGGTCAGAAGGCAGGTGGGGAAGCCACAAGCCTCGTCTTGCAGAAACACTCAGCTCCTTCAAACCAAGGACAGAAAATACAACAGGAAAGCTCGGCCAAAATCTTAAAAGCTGAGAGCAGCAATGTGCACTCTCCATCACCTGGTAGCACTTTCAGGAGCACCAGTGAGGAAGCCAAAGGGCCAATCCAGCTGATGCCCAGATCCGAGAGCCTGCAGATTAGCACTGTGCCTTCCAAAAAAGTAGAGAAAGTCCTGGAGGTAACCCAGCAAGATGCTGATGTCCCAGCTAAACCCAAAGCCCCAAAAGCTCCCTTCAGGCTTAGGAACCTGTTCTCTGCAACATTTCCCACGCGGCTGAAGAAGGAGACGGACGAGCGGCAGGCCCAGCTGCAGAAGGTGAAGCAGTACGAGCTGGAGTTCCTTGAAGAGCTGCTCAAGCCAAAGAGCAAAGGTGACCTCCCACCACAGGAGTACCTGCACCCGCCTGCCCCTGGGCGCTGCAGCTGCCAGCTGAGGAGCAGTCCTGTGCAGAAAGTCCCAGGGATGTCCAGGGAGCAAAGGCGCAGCTGCGACTGCAAGCGGATTTGCAGGGGAATGAGGCCACCCCCCAACCAGCTGGTGGTGCCAGAACTGGAGAGGCGAGGCAGGGATAAAGCTGCAGATGACCAGAAGCAGGTGGAAGCCATCAGGCTGACCAGCGTGAGCAGCCCTTCCAAAGGCAAACGGATCCGATCCACRAGTCTGGAGTCCCGAGACAACCGGTCAGACCCGGAGAACGGCATGTCCTGTTTGACAACGTGCACCTCCCGGGGGGAGTGCATGGGTGCACCCCACTACAGGAAGCTCTTGCGTCGCTACAGTGTCAGTGAAATAGATAAGACTGAAAGGACATCCCTGTCCTCTGACGTCTACCAGAACATCTACACAACCAAGCAGAAAGGCCCCCAGAAAGAGGCTGAGCCSAGCATCCTCTGTCCTGTTCTGAAGAGCAAAATCCAGGAAGCCTCTGGAGTGGCTGACCCCTCCTAYGTCCAGATAGCACAGGACAAAAAGAGCCAGAAGGGTTCAGCAGTGTTYTCTGTCCAGGAGGAGATGTACCCGAGTCCTGCTGAGCTGCGGGATGARGACATGGAGGATGAGAAGTGCTGCTCCATCCGGTACTGCTTCTACTACAGGAAATGTGATGTGGCAGATGATGGGAGCGAGAAGGATGAGCTGTCCTATTCCATCCCCATGCAGATACTCCCAGGAATGAAGCTGGACAATCAGATGGTCCCAGTCATGAGCAGGACTCTTCAGGTCCTAGATGCAACAGCCTGCAGCAGTCCCAATGAGAGCCAGACCCAGGAGATAGATTTAAGGACCTCCAGTTTTGAGGGGAGCTTGGCAAAGATCAACACCCTTCGAGGCCATGCCTACAGCTTCCCCAACGGGTTTCTGCAGGTRCAGCTGGACACCAACGAGCTCCTGACCATCCTGAGGCAGTGTGTGCTGAGCCCCGAGGTGCGGGACTGCAAGCCCTACATCTCCCAGCTGGCTGAGTACAAGCAGGAGCTGGCCCTCAAGTTCAAGGAGTTCCGGGCGTCCTGCCGCCGCGTGGCCGCCGTCGACAAGAGTCCCACCCACATGCTCTCGGCCATCACGAGCAGCTTCCAGGTGCTAAGCAGCCTCATYGAGACCTTTGTGAGGCTGGTGTACGTCGTGCGCTCCGAGTCCCAGCGCCAAGAGCTGCTGACCAAGGTGGAGGAGGTGGTGAGGAACTACACCTTCCTCCTGAAGGCTGCCGAGGAGTCCACGGCCAGGACGCTGAGCCACCAGCAGACTGTGGAGCAGCTCGCCCGCCAGTCAGCCACGGTGGCCACGGTCATGAGCACCCTGACACGCTCCCTGAAGACSTTGATCAATAAGTAAAGCCAGCTGTGAACACCAAGGAGGCAGTGTGTGCCAGGCCATGCTCTCACATCTCACAGGTCTGGTGAGGATGCGGTGCCTGCAGGCCCACGCTGACCGCGGTCTGCGGTAGCCAAGACACTCTTTGATCTCTGCAGAATGCATGGTTGTGTTGGTGATGGGTCTGAAGGGTGAATTCSTGCCCTGTCACAAGCTGTGCAATCTGCTGGTCCAGGGGCTCAAGCAGTTTCTCTGCTTGTTGTCCCACACTGGCTCGTTGGTGACAGTACTCGGGAGGTTCAGGCACCCCATCTCCACACCRGTGTGGTTCCATGGGGTTCTGGGCCTTGCTCCTGCAGACCTTTGTCACAGTTGGTGGTGGGCCAGTGAGCTATCAGGAGCTGAGCTGAGATCTCCTAGCTTCACTTGGGCACTCTAGAGCCAAACCAGTGTCTTGCCACGTAAACAACTCTTCTGCCTCCAGGATCTTCCTGGCCCACAAACACAACGTAATCAGCAGCAGAAGGGATGTGTGGGGTGCAAGCCCCTGCTGCTGTGCTGGGGCTTGGGAAGCAGTCCTAGCAGGTTATGGCAGGTTGCCATCATGCTGGCACAGAGCTGGGGCACCCTACTGGGCTCTGCTCTCACAGCTTAGGCCCCAGGGCTCTAGTCCTGAGCACAGGCACTGCCTGTGCCACAGGCAAGGGCTCAGTGCCTGCAAGGGGGGAGGACAATGCAGAGAACTACGGGACTGTCAGTCCAACCTCGGTGCCGAGAAGGTCACGGAGCAGATGACCTTGAGTGCCATGCCATGGCACACACAGGACAAGGGGATCAGGCCCAGGCAGCACTGGGGAAAGGCAGGTGCTGCTTGAGCAGCCTGGCCTCCTTCTGTGACAGGGTGACTCTCTGTGGGTGAGGGAAAGGCTGTGGATTTTAGTAAAAAATCTAACACTGTGTTCTTCACTGTGTTCTTCAGCATTCTCCTGGAGAAACATGGATGGATGGATGGATGGATGGATGGATGGATGGATGGATGGATGGATGGATGGATGGATGGATGGATGGACGGAGGGGCCCCAGAGAGTGGTGGGGAATGGAGTTAAATCCAGCTGGGGCCACCACCAGTGGTGTTCCCCAGGGCTCAGTGCTGGGGCCTGTCCTGTTTAGCACCTTTTGAGGACACCCCCAGTCAGTTTACAGRTGACCCCAGTTTGGTGGGAGTGCTGTGCTGCAGGGCAGGAAGGCTCTGCAGAGGGATCTGGCCAGGCTGGCTCCRTGGGCTGAGGGTCAGCCAGGTCYTGCCCYGGGTCACAGCAACCCCTGCAGCTCCAGGCTGGGGCAGAGGGGCTGGAAAGGGCCTGGTGGGAAAGGCCCTGGGGGTGCTGCTCAACAGGAGCCAGGTGGTCCCAGGTGGGCAAGAGGCCAATGGCACCTGGCCTGTCCCAGCCATGGTGGGGCCAGCAGGACCAGGACAGTGACTGTCCCCWGCCTGGGCACTGCTGAGGCCACTCCTCAAATCCTGTGTCCAGCTCTGGGCCCCTCACAACAAGAAAGACACTGAGGGGCTGGAGTGTGTCCAGAGAAGGGAACAGAGCTGGGGAAGGGTCTGGAACACARGTCTGAGGAGAAGCAGCTGGGGGCGCTCAGTYTGGAGAAAAGAAGRCTCAGGGGGGACCTTCTGGCTCTGCACAACTCCTGACAGGAGGGAGCAGCCAGGTGGGGATAGGTCTCTTCCCCCAGAGACAGGATGAGAGGAAAGGGCTTCATGTTGTGCCAGGGGAGGTTTAGAATGGATGTAAGAAAAATTTCTTCACCGATGGTGGTCAGGTTTTGGAACAGGCTGCCTATAGGGAAGTGGTGGAGTCACCATCCCTGGAGGTGTGCCATTTAGACCTTTAGTTGTGCCATTTGGGGACATGGTTTAGTGATGCCCTTGGCAGTGCTGGGGGAATGGTTGGACTCAATARTCTTAGAGGTCTTTTCCAACCAAAACAATTCTGTGTTCCTCTTCTGGATGGCTGAATCCATGCTAGAGACCCTGCAAGGAACCCAGACTGATTGATCTTTGACCACTGCAAGCCAGAAGGTGGGCTAGCAGCTGAGGGGAGACCACTTCCACACCATTCTCCAGAGGTCAGGTTCATGCCCCCAAGGCTCAGCCCAAACCCTCTCCTATTTCTTTTCACTGTGACCATCAGAGAAGAGCCCTGGATCAGCTCTGACTGTGAGCCAGGCAGGGGCTGTCCTCCTTGCCAGGGTGTTGGGGTTCTTTTTCTGTCTTCACCAGGCTGACTGCCATAAGAAGCATTATTTAGTTCTCTGAGGTGGTTATTTACTTGGAGTTGGGCTTTTTTTATTGTTTTGGGGGKTTTTTTTCACTCCTAGGTGAATGGTAAAATGATTCCTAGTTGTGTTCCTCCCCACCCCAATGTTCCCCTCCTCTTCCTCCCAGTCTAGTAACAGACATGATCACTGAGACAGCCTTAACTGGTGTTTCCCTGCAGCCACCCACCCCCCAAAAGCGAGCAAGGAGAGAAAGGCAAGGTCACACATGGCATTGCCCTCACCTGCCACCCACTGCAGCTCGGGATCCCGGTGCCCGTCCCTGTCCCGCCCCTCTGGCCGGGCAGGAGGGCACAGCCCTGGCCACAGCCCCGGCCTCAGGGGGCTGAGGGCAGCTCTCCAAGCCAGGCAGCTCCTCCCAGCCCTCGGGGATGAGCAGTCACTTCCCATCTCTATGATTTTTGATAAATATGCACATTGGAAATGTCTCGTTCTTCCATAGGAGCTATGGAAATGCACAAATGTGCTTTTAACACTGCATCCTCGGAGTGCAATAACCTCCCCTGGCCCGTGGCTGTCAGCAAGGCACAGAGCATCCTGCTGTGGGGACAGCCTCCTGACTTCAAGAACCATGTAGCAAATATCCAGTGGAAGAGCCAATTGGGACTTCAGTCCATGGTGGGCAAGGCCTGTTTTAGTGCTGAAGGCTGACAGGGTGTTTTCCTTTTCCCTGGGAATTACCTACTATGAAACTCTGAGTTTCTTCAAAGCTCCCCGTTATGCCTATATCATTCCTCCATAAATCTCTCAGTCTAATACAGAGGAAAATTTTTTTATTGTCTGTATATATTATATATAAATAAAAAAAATATATGTTATATCTATACACAAATTTATGTCTTGTTTTACAAACAAGAAAGATTAAATATATTAATCTTAATATCCAAACTAGCATTTGTGTCTTTTTTTAAGAACTTTGTGGAAATGTGGCTATTCTTAGATGTACAAGACAGTGTTCATAAGCAAAACCTCCTATTTTTGTTGCTRTAGAAATGCAGGTATCACAGACAGGTTTGAAATGAACTGTTTGACTKGCCAAGGTCACTTTAGTTTTGCTGATAGCTGTTCTGGTTTAATTCTCCCCTATAAGGGGAAGGCAGCAGCAGTCACCCCTTCAGCTGGCACTGGGCACTGTGGCTGTGCTGGGACACCCTCCTGCCCTAAAGCTGGGGAGAAAGGGGTGATTTAACAAAGCCTGACCCCTCTCAGGTGAGCCAAGGTGAGCACCCACGGACCAGCCCCAGTCTGTGTTTTCACCCAAGCCTTGAGGTGACAGTGTGGCCCTGCCATCGGTGGCCTGATGGCTCTGCTGCCCTCGGGGACTGCTCTGGTGTCTGCAGGGGAAAGCCCAACAGAGAGAACATCAGACCAGGGGAGAATTCAGAGCCAGGCAAAMAATTTCCTAGCTACAGAGGATATCCAATGTACACGTTTTAGCCTGGCACCATGAACTGCTCTCTGTTTATCAGGGAGGGTTGTCCCTGCATCCCCACAGTCTGCTCCCTGCCTTAATCTCCCCTAATCTATGTCTACTCTCAAGGAATTCTCACCAAGGCTCTATCAGTGACCATGGACAGAAAAGGAACAAAATTTGGGCCAGGCTGGTCCGTCTAATGCTCAGGAGACCAACAGAGGACCTGGACTAGCTCCAGTCTGTGTTTCCACCCAAGCCTTTCCCGGCTCTTCTGCCTGGGAAGAGGTGACAGTGTGRMCCTGCCATCAGTGTGCTGATGGCTCTGCTGCCCTCGGGGACTGCTCTGGTGTGTCTGCAGGGGAAAGCCCAACAGAGAGAACGCCAGACCAGGGGAGAATTCAGAGCCAGGCAAACATCTCCTAGCTACAGAGGATATCCAATGTATTTGCCTGGCACCATGAACTGCTCTCTGTTTATCAGGAAGGAAGGCGTTGATGTGTGTTCACTCTATACACCCCAAAGCCTCCAGGAATTATAAAAGCCAAGTCTAATAAGGATCCAACCCAAAAAAAGCCCCTCTAGGAACTGGGTCATTCTCWAGACGGGGGTTGAATGTGTTGTCTAAAGCAAAGGCGGCAGCACTTGAGACTCACACAGCACTTGAGCTCTCTGTGCCCCCAGGCTCGTTATTTTAATCTGCATCACACCCTTTCCCATGCTGAACTAACAGTRACACTGAATGGCACAAAACCCACCTATTTATAAAGCTGGATATGGATCAAAACCATGGAAAAGCCAAGAGGTTTTCTAACAACCCCCAGAGCCTGACAATGTTATTGACAGCAGGCAGTTAAATCAGCGATTTCAGACTCGGTGCTTGGTACCATCTAGAGGGCAAGAAGCACACATCAGAATGGTGTTCTTTGTACAGAAATGTTATCCAGGAGCAGCCAGATGTCCCTCTGAGAGCAGAGGAGCTGGACTGGTACATTCCCTRCAGGATGACATTGCTGTATTCCTCTCCTAGGTTCGGTCCCTGCTTTTGTTGGGGACTTGTAAATGCTCTCAAAGGAAATGATCCAGGTAAAACATTCTTGTTAATGGTTCTGAATCACAGCTATTTTTAAAAATGCATCTCAGTAACATAGCACAGAGAAAAGTGGGTTTTTTTCCTCCAAATCTAGTTCCTATTTCACTGCCCATCTCCCTGCAGACTGCCTGGTTCTCATTTAGCACCAACAGTTYTTCACCTCAAAGCCACTGTGCCCCAGGAAGTCAAAGTTAAAATACTGTGTGATAAACCAATTTTTCTGCATCCCCTCCCACCAGAGCAATCTGTCTGAGAGTGGCAGATTGTGTTTGCTGCCCTTCAGCACCCTCTCAGAGCAAACCAGCAGTGCCTGCCCTTCTCACATTGCCTTCCCCTGAGTGTTCTGCTGTAGCCTCACAGCTGGTGCACATTTCCTCCAGGACCTTCCCAGCTCCTGGACCCAGCCACAGCATGCACTCCTGGCCATCTGATGGCCCTGCATCCCCACAGTCTGCTCCCTGCCCTGATCTCCCCTAATCTATGTCTACTCTCAAGGAATTTTCACCAAGGCTCTATCAGTGACCATGGACAGAAAAGGAACAAAATCTGGGCCAGGCTGGTCCCTCTAATGCTCAGGAGACCAACAGAGGACCTGGTGGGCTGGTTTTGGCTGGGTTAATTTTCCTCACAGCAGCTGGGTTTGGTGCAAACAGGGCTGATAACCCAGGGATGTTTGAGCTCTCCCTGAGCAGGGGTTGCACACAGCCAGGGCCTGTCCTGCTCCTCACCCTCACCAGTGAGGAGCTGGGGGGCACAGCCAGGACAGCTGATCCCAGCTGACCCCAGGGACACCCCAGACCTTWTGGCATCACCCTCAGCACACAAAGCTGGGGAGAAGGAGGAAGGGGGAACTTTCTGGGTTTGTCTTCCCAAGTAATTGATGGAGCTCTGCCTTCCTGGAGCACCTGCCTGCCATGGGAGGCAGTGGATGAATTCCCTGTTTTGCTTTGCTTGCTCGTGCAGCTTTTGCTTTATCTGTCCAGCTGTGTGGTGCTGCTTTGCCAGCTGAGGTTAAACCTCCCTACCTGGCTGTCAGGGGTTAAAGTGTCAAAGGCAGAGGCTGGAAAACCAGCAGGCCTCAAGCAACAGTCCCAAGACAGGTTTTGTGTCTCCATGAACTTTGCTGGTCATTGTCAGCTGGAGACAACAACTGGGCACCATGGCTGAGAGCACTTTGAACTCTAATCCCCATGGCAGAGCAGTCACATTCTCCTGTCAGGATTTCCACCCTCTCCAAGGTCTTGGCAGCACTACACAGGACTTGCAGGAGCCCCAGATACAACAGCAGAGCAAGCTGAATAACTGGGACCCACTGCTGCTTTCATCATGCCCAGAGGAGCTGACAGTCAAATGGAAGTGAGTAATGTCTAAATTTTATCCTCATTTAAAGCAGAGTGTCTGGATTCCTGTGTGAAATATCCCAACAAATTCCTCACGTGGGCAGTCACACAGGGGCTGGGCAGGACACCTATGGCCTTCTGTGCACATGGGAGATGTCTGCCAGGCAGCAAAGTCATCTCAGCCTATTTACAGCACCCAAACATGCCTCATATACACAAAAAGAGTCTGGTTTTGTGTATATTAGGAAATTTTCCAGAGGTTTTGTGTCATGTTATGCAATTCTATGTCATCCCACTGCAGCTGCTGCAGAA
Source organism: Cardinalis cardinalis (assembly GCA_014549065.1). NCBI lineage: Eukaryota > Metazoa > Chordata > Aves > Passeriformes > Cardinalidae > Cardinalis > Cardinalis cardinalis. The sequence goes on from JACDOX010000016.1 coordinate 113,915, forward strand.
GCCCCCAGGCCAGCTGAGATGGTGCCCCTGGCTGTCACCTGTCCCCCACTCACAGAATGGATGGAGGGGAGTTTCTGCAGCTGCAATATTAAAGTTATTAAAAAGCAAAAGTTATTAAGGTCATTAAAAAGCAAACACACCGTGCCCAAAGTGGCAGGAATTCCAGTGCTGCCCCTCTAAAGTTGAGAAGATGAAAGGGCTGGGGACGTGCTCTAGGTCAGGACACTTTAAARTGCTTTACTAAATCCCTCTTTCAAAAAGCACCTTGGAAATACTCCTAAATCTAATGAATATTCACCTCTTCCCAAGGCAAGAGGGCTCATTCCTCATACTTTTGCCTGGGCTCCTTAGAAAGGCACAGTAAAAACGCTGAGTGGAAAGAGCAGGAACAAAGGGAACCAGTCAGGATCCTTTWAAAACGATCTCCAAGTCTGTATTGGTTCCAGTGAAGACTTGGCAATACCATTTATTTCCCAGAATTTTCACTTTTTCCCAATAAACCATGTGCTTTTCCTTGGTGGGTGTGGTCCAGGGATGTCCTGTGTAACTCTGGGAATATTTACAGTGCTAAGGGGGAGCACCATTCCTGAATTTCCCCCCTCTCCGCCTGCCCTCATGTCAGTCTCACCCCTTTTTGGCATCAATTTTCAACCTCCCTCCCCTTTTTAGCCTCTACTTTTCAGCCTTCCAACCTTTTTGGCATTTTTTTTCCTCATCTACTTTCCTATCCATCCTCCCACCTTTTCTCTACCTCTACTTTTCTTTACTTTTTTTTTTTTTTACCTCCAATTTTTCCAGCCACCAAGGCAAGAGGGCAGAGCCCGGTGTAATTTCCATCAAGAGCCATTCATTAACAGAACCGGCTGTGAGAACTGAAGTCACAAGGCAACAGAAAGAAATAACAACACTCAGCCACGGGATTTTTGCGTGAAAATGTGCTCTTGATTAGTGGCTGGTGGTAATTGAGTGGCAATTGTATGCAGGAAAGTGCCAGGAGGGGGACGAGGGCTACTTGTCTTGATTGAGGTCGCCATGAAATGTGATGCTGTTAATGTGCTGCTGGAAACTTCCTGGGAATTTCATTCTCAGCTTGTGACACACAAAGGTATTTCTGATTAATTGCCCCTCCTTCGAATCAGGTAAGTAAAGATTTTTTGRCTGTTTGTGTGTTTTCAGGTTCTCCTCAGTTGGACGCTAATTTAATTCACAATTTTCAGAACTTGATGGAACATAGCACCTCAGGCTGTGAGCTTGTCCTTTCTGCTTGTCCAGGCCAGCTTGTGCTTGTCCCTACTGTAAACCACTGGAAAATTAAATAAACTCCTTTCGATTGAAASGAAATAATTCAATTTGTTGTATTTTGCTTTCAGGACGAGGCTCACYAGCTGCAATGAGGTGCTTTGAGGTGAATAAGGGCAGCCACACCAGAGCTGAGACACTCCAATGCACTTTTTTCATGATCTGGGATCATTTCCCTGAGCATCCTTTGACAGGAATCCTGACTCCCAAGCCAGTTTGGTTTGGTTTTCAAGGGATGCAAGCAGAGTCTCTCCTTTAATCTCAGGAACCAGATAAACCTCTCACTCTTCAAAGCTGCTCCTCCTCGTCCCTGCATGGCAAAGCACCCTGCTCTAGACCAGCTGTGGCTGAGGAACCTCCTGAGCCAGTTTTGCCTTTGTTCAACTCAGACTCTGGTGCATTAAGAGCTTCTCCTTAAGCAAATCCCTGAGGTTGTCCTGTTCCCAGAGCTCGGGGASTCGTTAGTGGAGGTGGACTTTTGTCCTCAGGAACAAAGCCCTGGCTAATCTACAAAGGCTCCGTGGAGGCTGAAATAGGAGGGGAGCAGGTGGGTGTGAAAACACACCTGGCTGCCGGCTCAGAAAGGGAAAAAACATCTTTGATTTTACACACAACAGGTTGCTAGTTCCTGGTTTTAGGATTAAGGATTTAATTACTTGTTTTTTCTTTCTTTTTGGTGTTTAGGATTAAGGATTTAATTTCTTTTTTTTTTTCCCCCCCAATTTTTCACTCCCCCAAATGGCATCTCTGTGATGCCAGGAGGATCCTGATAGGAAAGCTGCTTCCAAAGTCCTGTGGAGGGAAGCCCAGGCAGGGCTCATCAATGGGAGGCATAATTTGCATGTTTAAATACACCCTCTGCTGCCTTCAGCCTCAGGGTCCCAGTGCCTGGTTSACAAATGAACTGAGATGTTTCTGTTTTCTGTATTCAATTAAATGGAATTTAAAACAACAGTTTTAAGCAAATACTTCAAAAACCAAGGTGAGTCCCAGATCAAAGGCCTGGAGGCAGCAGTGAATGGCTGCAGGGATGTGGATTTGGGGCAAAAATRTGTCTGCTGGAAATTTGGGAGGTATCAAATCCCATCACTTGAACCATCAGGTAGCCACTCCCCAGTGACATTTTACTCACTGCTAAGATTAATTTTGTTTGTTAAGATGATTGCTCTTTGCTAAAATGAGCAATGATTAGCAACAAATTAGAAGCAAAGGGCTGTGTTCTTCCTTCMCCATTCCCTGGATTTGTTGTCTGTCACAGCATCTCAAAACTGCTGCAGCTACACCAGAAAATAATCAAAATTACAAATATGAATATTCCAGTTCCATCAATGCAAAACATGGGAATCRGTATCTATTTTTATGCAGATGAATTCCAGACTTAATGACACTGTACAAAGTGTTCTGCAAAACCCCCTCCAAGTATGGTATTGCAGTCATTAATTTATGGGTCTTTAGGGATAGTGGCAGCAGCATTTGGGGCCAGGGGAGTTTAAGAAAATAAAGAAAACATGGCCAGCCCCACCCCCCCTTGATTGTGGATGGTTTCTTCTGGTTGAATTCTCAAGGACTGGAAGCAAATCAATGTCAAATTCACTGCAGAAGTTTATTGCCTCTCAGAAATTCARGTAACATGAGTAGGAACTACACAATTGCATGAAAATACTGAAGAAGCTGTGGCTTATTTATATATATTTTTTTGTGTATTTATATAAATGTGTCAATCTTCCTCCTTCACTTTGTGGGGAAAATAACAAGCACAGACAGGGAGTGCAGAGTCCCTGGCTTGGTCTCATCATTACCCTGGACTTGCTGGTGCTGTGTGTCTGACAGAAACACAGAAATGTGAGCAGTTATAAATTCCTGCATTTTCTGTGATGAAGTGCACTGYCTTTTTATTTTGAAGGGGTTTATAATAATGTATACAAGCTAAAATTTGAGTATCATTTCCTTCAAAGTAGTGAAAGGTAATTTGAGATAATTAAGTCTTAGAAAAAGGACAGGAATACATTGGCCTATTAACAACTGGAGATCAGATCAGAAATTTCGAATGACAATAAACCACTATAAAAACCACTTTGGTGGGATTCTTGGGGGTGTCCTGTGCAGGGCCAGGAGTCAGGACTTTGTGRTTCCCTCACAACCCAGGATATTCTATGATCAAATTATATCCAGGTTTAAAGGTTAACAATCCAGGTTTAAAGGTTAAAAACCCTTAAGCACTTTATTTATTTTCACCAAAGATAATTTAACGTGCAAAATTCAGTTACATACAGATAATTCACAGAAGACTGATTTGGTCTTAGTCTATAGTTAGCTACATATATAATTATATATATTTTTTTTAAGATAGATAGATATATCCATATATGTGTCTATCTTTTTTATATATATATGTATGTATATATAGATATAAATCTATAATTTGGTATGGAATTGGGTACAAAATCCCGACTATAAACATAAAAACCCCTCAGGAATTAATCAGCCGCCAGGCGGGCTGCAGCCCTGACCCAAAATCAGCACAGCCCTTGAAGGGCAGGGCCGGCACCCTGTCGCGGGGCTCGGAGGTGCCGCAGCGGGCCCGGTGCCACCCGGTGTCAGCCGGTACCGCCTCACACGCGGCCCGCCGGGTGACGCCAGCTCCGCGCAGCGCCGCGCAGGGCGGCGGGGACGGACGCGGCGGGCGCGG
>JACDOX010000016.1:118057-129921 GCA_014549065.1 Cardinalis cardinalis
CCGGCGCGGGGGGCGCCATCATGGCCGCCGGGGGGCGGCTGCACCCGCGCGGACACGTGGGGCAGCGCCGGCCGCGCGCTCGGCCCGCCGCCGCTCTGGCCAATCGCAGCGCAGGTTGCCACATAGCGACCAATCGCAGGCCRCCTCCTGCCCTAGGCCCCGCCCCCAGCTGGAGGCCGCGCGCACCTCTCCTCGCCCTCAAGGGGAAGGAGACGCGAGAAGCCACGCCCATTACTGCCGCGCCGGTTAACGCAACCCCGCCCCCTTCGGCAGCACAGCCAATAGAAAGGGATCAGGGGCGTGTCCTCAGGGCGGAGAGGCTATAAAGGGTCGGCGCGGTAGGCGGGAAAGGGTAAGATGGCGGCGTAGAGGCGACTGGTGTGACCTGTACCCACTGTGCCGCGTCCTCGCAGGAGGCGGGCGGGTCCCCGCGCGGCAGCCGCGGGCGCTGCGTGGCGGAGCGACGAGGAGGGGGAGAAAAAGGGCGCCGGTGCCGCAGCCGCCGCCATGCCCAACATCAAGATCTTCAGCGGTAGCTCGCACCAGGACCTCTCCCAGAAGATCGCCGACCGCTTGGGCCTGGAGCTGGGCAAGGTGGTCACCAAGAAGTTCAGCAACCAGGAGACATGGTGAGGCGGGGCGGGGCGCGGCCCGGCCGCACTACAGCTCCCGGCAGGCCGCGCGGCGCTGCGGCGCTGGGTACCGCGCGGCYTCCGCGCGGGGGGTGATGGGGGTTGTAGTTCGGGGACCGTGTGGACGGGCCCGGCTGCGGAGCTGCGCTCGGAGACCTCCCCGGAACGCTCCGCCGGGCCCCTGCTGCCCCGGAGCCCTCGGGTGCATCGCTCCCGTCCCCCCGGGCAGAGCCGGCTCTCGGTGCGGGACGAGGCGGGGCCGCGGTGCGCCCCGGGAGCCATGTGCGGCCCGGGCCGTGCCTCCAGCGGCCCCCGCCTCACGGCGCGGGCCCCACGCGGGCTCCCCCCGCCGCCGCCTTTGGGGCTTCCACCGCCCCCTCTGGGGCGCCCTCAGCACCCGGGGCCGCGCGGGGCTCCTGAGCTTGCAGGGTTTGTGTGACCTGGCCGCTGTGGCCAATGTTGGAGCGGTGCAATTCACCACCCGGACCTTGCCCCCTCCACCCCGAAGCCGCGAGCTGATGGGACGGCACATCTCGGAGTTACACCTACACTGATCAGGCTTTTTCATGCTTAAATCTACACTCTGATGACTTGAGGCTTGATAATTCTGTGTTTAACTTGTAGYTGGTACCTTTAAACTTCGCTGAGGAGCTTCAGTCTTAGAAAGTATTGCTGGAATTCTTAAGGAAGAGAGGAGGCTCACACCTCCGTGCATCCCACGCTGCATTTGCAGTCACGCAGTCTGTTTCCCTCCAGCTTTGAAACCTAATGTTCGCCKTGTTTTATGTAGCTATGCTTTAAAAATCCTGCTGCCATCCTACGTAAAGCTGAAAAGGAGGTTTAAACTTGTTCAGAGCTCCTTAAGCTTGCTTTAGAGAATACAYTCACCGTGTATACACCACAGAGTATAACATAAAGAACCTTGATTCCTCCAACCCACTCCTTCTGGAAGCAGAAATTTTTTTTCCATGAAAATCCAAGATGTACATGTGACGTACAGTATTACGTTTTTCTTACCATGGATATCAATTGTGAAACCTCAGAGGTAGTACAGAGAGTTGTAGAGGCGTTAGAAAAAGTTCTGTTTGATTTACAGCCCTTGCACTGTTCTCATTGTTCTTTATTAACTGCTCTTACCCATCTAGCAGGCTGGCCAACAGGTTCCTATGTCAGCAGGTAATGTGACTTGAAGACTTAARAAACATCTTATTTACCCAATAAACTGACAGCAGGTGCTTCCCCAAAAGAGTAAGACTGTTTCAACAGAGCAATTCATAGACTTTTTTTGTACCATAAATATCTTAAATCATCCCAGTAGTGGAGATGGCACTTGGATGCTGACTGCTGATAATCAGACAGTTCCCCAGCAGAGTTCTCGTTGACAGAAGCTCTCCACAAGAGATGGATGCATCCTGTAACTCAGGGAGCAGTAAAGATGGCAGCAGCTCGCTGATGGATATTGAGCAGTAAGATATAAATAGATAACAGTCATYAGAAGAAGTTTGAAGAAGAGATCAGGAAGGTCAGTGAAGGAAATATTAGAATTAGAGCTCTGCCCTGAGGGGCTCTATAACTGAAGTGGTTTCTTTCCCCCTCTTTCTGGAGCGGGTGTCTCCATACATGCACTGGAGCTGGCATTGTGCTGCTGGCAAACAGGACCTTTGGCTTGTGTTCAGGCCCTTCATCAGCAGGGATTAGTGTGCACTGCATCCAGGAGAAAATTAACCCCAGAAGCCTTTCCAGAGTGAAAGGCTGGAGTGCTCCTCTGCTGGAGCCCTTGAATGGCTGTTATGAGTCTCAGKCTGATAATTGGCTGCAGTGTTGCTTTGGTAGCAGTTTGACCCCACTCTGGCTGGTGCTGGCCAGGGTCCTTGCTCCTTTGTGCACTGCTGCTTTTAGAGGTGGCTGTGCTTGTGATTCCAGGGGAACAAGGCCTGCTCTGGGGTGTTTACATGCTCAGCTTGTGTTGAGATCAAGAGTACAGGCTGAGTGCTTTYAGCCTTACTGGCTAGACCATTAAATCTGATGAGTGAATGCTGTAAAATAGCCACTGAGCAAATAAACAGCAGTGTTCCTGTTCAACAGCCTTGATTATATGACACTSTCACCCACAGGACCTTGGGGATGCAGGGCCTTGGTTGCTCTGCAGGCACAGGTAATGGCTGTGCTTTAATTTGTGTTTGGCTCCAACTCTCTTCTGATGTTTGCAGCGTGGAAATAGGCGAGAGTGTTCGTGGGGAGGATGTCTACATTGTGCAGAGTGGCTGTGGGGAAATCAATGACAAYCTGATGGAGCTCCTCATCATGATCAACGCCTGCAAGATTGCCTCAGCCAGCAGAGTCACAGCTGTCATCCCCTGCTTCCCTTACGCCCGGCAGGACAAAAAGGACAAGGTAAGGGATGTGGCAAAGGATTCTGCAGGGAAGCTAAAGGCACACCTTGGRAGTCCTGACTGCTGGAGAGGATTTAAATGAAGTTTTGTCGCCTCCTCTGACTATCCAACCTCTTTTCAGTTTGTTAAACTTCAGAACATTGCACTGCAAAATGATCTTTATGAAAAGATCTAGTTCTTCTTGAAAATATACTAAAGTCTAATCACTAGCTGATGAGAAGATGCAATGTTAATGAGTGCTCCTTTTAGTAACTGCTTGTGAATCACTGCCTGGAAGCAGAAGGCTGACATCTTGATGAAGGAGTTGAACTTGTCTTATACTGTCTTTTTTTTCTCCTGTACCAGAGTCGAGCTCCAATCTCTGCCAAGTTGGTTGCAAACATGCTGTCTGTGGCAGGTGCAGATCACATCATCACCATGGACCTGCATGCATCTCAGATTCAGGTAGGAGCAAAAATCAGGAAGGGGCTTAACCTGCTCCAGTCTGAGCCTCTTGGCTGCTTTGCAAGCTTTGCAGTCATCTGCTTTTTGGAGATACTGCAGTGATCAGAGTTGGGAATTTGGGACTGGATGGGGAGGTGGGTAACAGGTTAACCTGTAAATGAAAGTACAGTTGTTCTTCATCAGACTGAGTTTGTGTAAATGAGCTAGTAAAGGATCCCTACAGCTTTGTTGCCACACAGTGGCTCTGTTCTTCACTAGACCTTGGAGTGCGAGATGGAGAGTGTCTTTAAATTCTGAGCAGTATTTCTGATACTTATTGTGTTGTTGAGCAGTTAGTTCTGCCCTCAGGTGTCCTGGCACAGCTGCATTTGTGGGTTTGGTTGACCAGGACAGTGATGTGATAGCCTGCCTCTGGCAAGATGGGCAATSCCATTTGTATCCATTCAGTGCCACCCTCCCACACAGGCTGGCCTTGGTTCTCTCCCAAGCTGGTAGTGAATTGAAAATCGTTCATAGGCTTTGTTGGCTTATGAACAAAATATCTCACACAGCAACTAAAGTCTTGATTTGGGSTGTGTAAGAAAGCTGGCAGGAATATTTGCCAAGGAGAGGAGAGGCTGCAAGCTCAGTTTTATTTTGTTTTTCTCTACCTTGAGCAAGTGCTCAAGACCAAGAAACCAACTCAGTGCAGCTGAGAGGGGTRTGGCAGAGGGAAGGATGTCTGTTGTATTGCTGCACAGGGTAAGGTAGCTACTGCCTGCTGAGCAAGTGGGCTTKCTGTTGTTTTAACACTTGGAAGTGCAGTCATTCACACTTCAGTATGATTTGCCCAGAAATACTGTCTCAGATGAAAAAAATCTGTAGGGGCACAGCTGAGAAGGCTCTCAGAGCATGAAATAACTGAGCCCAAGGGGGTCCCTCTTCCTACAGAGCTTGGAATTGGTGTGGCTGAAAGGGCTGACCTTGCACCAGCAGCAGTGATGGGATTTAATGGGATCATTTGTGCACATGTGCTTCCAGCATCTGGCTGGTTTCAGCCTGGTTCCTGGAGCTGCTGTGTTGCTGAGCACAGGTCTGTTACCCTGTGCCTTGAAGCATTCCTCAGGAGTAGCTGCCCCTCACTCTCCTGCCTGTTTACTCCAGGGTTAAATTCTGGCATTTGGTGACCCATGGGATTTGGAGAAGTCTGCAGGGTCGCTGTAAAGTTATGGAACCAGCTGCATTACTTTAAAGACAGATGTTACTCAAGCCTGTTTTGTAGATRTGAACAGTTTGGGTAATGAGCTTTAAAGACTGACTGTAAACAGGCAGCCAGCTGCTCTGGAAATGAGTGCATTTGCTGCAGGCTTTCTGCAGCCCCCAGGACAGWACTCGTTTCATTTTGTGAAGGTGTTAAATATAAAGTGTTATTTATGCTTCTGAACTATTTCTGGCTCTGAAGACTTCTTACATTACTATTCTGTGTATCCCAAAGACTACTGCCCTTACATCAAGGGAAGTAAAAAGGAAAGCTGAAAGCTGTGGAAAGGTGATGACTGTATGCCTGATMATATAGAAGGCTTCCTACAACTGTTTCTGGAATGGGGCTTTCAGCTACATCTGTTCCTGTTGTCTTCCTTGCAGGGTTTTTTTGACATCCCTGTTGATAATTTATATGCCGAGCCTGCTGTACTGAAATGGATCAAAGAGAATATTCCAGAGTGGAAGAACTGCACCATTGTTTCACCAGATGCTGGTGGAGCCAAGAGGTGAGCTGTCAGACAGGTAGCTTGAGATGCTGCCTCTGTGTCTACCTCAATTCCTAAGAATACTTGTGACTATTTTTAAAACATGTTCCTTCTTTCAGTCTGCCTTCTCTCAGGCAGTCTGGGACAGCTGGTGAAGAGTGGTCAGATATTTTTCCTAGGGAATGTTTAGAAGGTTTCTTGGGCTACATGGAGCATTTAATAGCTTCTAGAATCACAGCTGCATAGGTATGAATTGCTCAACAGCTACCTCCCTTGGAGTAAACCAATTTGTACAAGGATATTTATGCCAACTGAAGGAGGAAATAGTGTAGCCTACACCCCTATGCCAGGGCAAGCTTACTGCTGATGATTAATGATACATTTTTATCCAGGCTGCTTTCTTTGCARAATTAAACTTAGTCTGTTGAAGTATTTTCTTACTTTATTACCTTGGATTTGAATATGTAGCTGTGATTTAAGCCTGCTGCCTCTCTTCATCTTCCCTGAGAACAAGGAAGATAGATGGTTCCTTTCCAAAAAGCAGCAGCATATGCTATAGCACATTTCTATTTTGATAGCCTTACAATCTCCCATCTCCCTGCAGACAAACATGCCAGTTTGTGGGCAGCCCAGAATGTTCTCAGAGGCTTTTTAGGAGAAACTAGGCTGTTCCTTGATGCTTCTGTGTGAGGGCTACTTGTGAACAGTAGAGGGACACAGATGTATTCTTTAATCCAGGGCTGTCACACCAAAATGTTGGTGGGTGCTGATGTGATTCACATGCCTCAGAATGCTTGAAGTGACRTGTTACAGACAGCCAAGAGACACAGTGGAGGTCACTGTATGTCTTCTCTAGCTCTGCTGTGGTCCATGGATTGGGCAAGACCTCCTGTACATTCAGCTATTTCTGTAGCTTGTTGCATAACACAGTATATGAAGTGCCAAACCAGCCAGATATAATCTGACTCTTCTAAAAATCTGCTCAAAAGCCTCTTATTCTGAAATGTGCCGATCTTGGCCCGTGCAGTATTTTATGGAGATATGCAGAGCCAAATACTTCAGTTTAACAGTCCGTGTAGGACCACCAGGATGATGTCTGATCTACTGGGGCTAAGAGTCTACTTACCTCAAGGAAGAGTTTCCTGGGGATATATGTATTTTACTCCTTCCATTCTTAATGCTTTTAAACTCTTTACTGTTCATCAGTATCAATATATGAGGTTAAGATCCCTCTAGCAAGGTTGCTCTGCAGTCACTTTAATGGAAGTAAATGTGAGGTGGTGTATTTGAATTTCCTGGACGTGTAATCCTGCCACAGTCTGTGGCAGTGCTTGTGTGCGTGATGATTGAGTGCTTACAGGAGTGACAGTAAAGCCCTGTCATAGCACAACTTAAGCCTTTCCAGTGTTGTGTTACAATGATGACAACTTTCCAAGTGTTTGGATCGCTTMAAGTTTGCTGACCTTGCTGATTAAGATTTGTTTTCAGCTTAAATGCAAATTAGTTTACAGTGGTCATGATGAAAGATGAGATCTATTTGCAGTCACTGAGAGAGATTAGATCAGAGGTTGCAGTTTAGCTGCTCGAAGGGAAACTAAGGTGGCAGAGTGCCTTCTMTTAATTGCTTGGGAGCAGTAGCAGATGTGGTGACAGCTCCTCTTAGTGCAGTGTGTTTGATACTGAAAGAGCTTTGCCCGAAGCGGCTGTGTGAGCTAAGTGTTGTTTGGGAACTGTTCTCTCCTCAGAGTGACCTCCATTGCAGATCGGTTGAACGTGGACTTTGCCCTCATCCACAAGGAGCGCAAGAAGGCCAACGAGGTCGATCGCATGGTGCTGGTGGGGGACGTCAAGGACAGAGTGGCCATCCTGGTGGATGACATGGCAGACACGTGTGGCACCATCTGCCACGCTGCAGACAAGTGAGTGGGGCTGCTGCTGCCCTCTTAACCCAGGAACCTGCTCTTGGGGAGCACTGTAATGGGTTAAGCATGACGATGTTATTTGCATGACGAGTTTCACAAGGCTCATGCAGTTTCTTGATTATTCATGTCATACAAAATAAGGAAAAAACCCAGTAAAAGCCCTTTTAGTGGGAATAGGTAGAAGACCATAGTGTCTCTTTTTTTCCCTGCATTGAAAATAGACCATCACTGACCATGCCAGGTAGAACTAAGTGATGTCTGGTCCATCAGCTGGTTTTGTATTAGAAATAAGCTCTTCAAACTTTGATATCATTCACGCCTTTTACACTAGAAGCAGGAACATATTAACTGTAAAACACAGTATAAAAAATTAGCACAGTATTTCATACTTTATTAAATACAGTATTAAAGTATTAACACAGTATTAAATATCTGCTACCTTGTGTAAGCAAAAATTACAGAAGGTCATTTGTATGATCTGTTCCAAATATTCCAGAGCTAAGAACAAAGGGGTTTTTTCAGTGTGTGCTTTGCCTGTAGTGGATTTCATGGTACTTGTAAAACTTTTTTTTTTYYCCCCAAGTCAGTAGARTGGGGGAATCAAAGGTAACCTGTTCCTAGCACATGGTGCTGTCTTCAGTCATGCTTACCATGTGCCCTGTCAGCTTAATACTTGCTGAGAATTACTCATCCTTCTCCTTTACTCCCCCCTTGCAGGCTTGTGTCAGCTGGAGCCACCAAAGTTTACGCCATCTTAACTCATGGGATCTTTTCTGGGCCAGCAATTTCTCGCATCAACAATGCCTGTTTTGAGGCAGTTGTAGTCACAAACACGATACCCCAGGAGGACAAGATGAAGCAGTGCCCTAAAATCCAGGTGAGCATCTATTTTCTGTCACTCCTGGGGGGTGGTAGCCYTGTCTGTTCACCTGTTGGGAGTGAAAATCCCACAATACTGTGTAGTGCTGACAGTGGTTCTGTTAGTGCTGCCATCAGTGTTGCCTAGTTCTCTTGGCCCTATTGCTGTGGGGTAACAGACATGTTACACTGATAGGAAGCAGCTTCTGTTGCAGCTCATCTCAAGCAGTTCATAAAGGATCTTTTTTTTTCAGGGCTTGTTTTACGTAGATCAGGTGTCTGATTTAATGGGGCCATGATGTAGGCAAGTAGTTGGATGTGTGCCCTTTGGAGGAGTGATGTGCTGATGTGCAATGCTGAAACAGAGGTAGACAGGAGCTTCTGMTGTTGGTGCTGACAGCTTTGTTGTGTATCTGTCACTTTATGCCCAGCCTCTGCCATCCATATGAAAACTAAAAGCTGATAATGAGCCCTAGAATCTGCTGTTCAGCCAGTTCTCAATCCACTCACCCAGTGTACACATCTTGAGTTTTGCCTGTGAGGATTTCATGACAGACAGTGTCAGAAGCCTTGCTGAAGTTGACAGTATCCACTGCTCTCCCCTCACCCATCCAGGAGTTGCATCCTCATAGGTGATCAGGTTGTGAAGCATGATTTGCCTTTGGTGAATCCATGTTGACTATTCCTGATCATGTTCTTGTCACCCATGTGCACAGAGATGGCCTCCAGAATGAAGTGCTCTGTCACCTGCCCAGGGATTGATGTGAGGCTGACTGGCAGTAGTTCTGGGTTGTATTTGCTTTCTTCCAGTCCTCAGGCATCTCTGCTGGTCTGCAGGACCTTTCAAAGCTGATCACGAGTGCCTGGCTGTGATGTCTCCCAGCTCTCTCAGTACTCATGAATGTATCCCATCAGAGCCCATGGACTTGTGGATATCAAGTCTGCCCAAGTGTCCTCTAACCCAGTCCTCCCTAAGGAAGAGACTTCCTTCCAACATTCCCTTACCCAGGTCTCCTGCTTGTCAGTGCAGACTGATGCAGAGAAGGTGCTCACTAACTGCCCTCTGTGCATCCTCTGTCACCAGGGTCCCCCTTCCCTTTAGGAACAGGCCCACATTATTCTTAGGTTTTTYCAAATACATCAATAACAAAATGAAAACATTCTTGTTATCCCTGACATCCTTTGCCAGATTTAATTCCAGTRGGGCCTTGGCTTCACAGCACCAATAGCTAAGACACAAGCATGTGGAGAAGTTCTGGCACTGCTCACACTCAGCCAGTACTGTGGTGTGGTGTAGAGGCCTCCCCACTGCTGGGCTCCTGGTGAGAGGGAAGGTGAACTGGTTGAAGCTGCAGTCATTTTTAAGCTGCTTTTGGAAATATGTTATAAGCTGATTGCAAGCTGGTGTTGGATTGCATTTCTTGCAGCACTAACTTCTGAATTATACTCCTGCAGCCTCTAAAACATTTCTGGTGCTTCACCTTGTTTCCAGGCACCACACAGCAGCTGGTGTAGGCAAAATGTTAAACTGGCAACCTCTATGTAAGTAGCTGTAGCCAAAGATTGCAGTGGAGCAGTTTTCCAGGCTCTCCTTTAATACCTCACATTTACACACTGGTGTCTGATGTTGAAGAGCACAGAGCTAAAGGATTTGTCACAAGTCTCAGGCTTTACTCTGCAGCTTGTTCAGTTTTTCTTCCCTTCAGAGACAAACTATCTAGAAGATAAAAAATATTAAATACAATTTTCACTTGGTTTCCTTAATGCACCATGAATATAGTGATTCTTACTAGACTACATATATTGAAATGCTTTAGCTGTGGGGATTCAGAGCTGGGATTTGGCTGAGASTCAGCTTTCCCTCCTGCTACAATTCTGACCCCACCAGATGGAGCCAGCACAGCACCCAGGAGCCGAGCTGCAGCACAGCAGCTTCATCTCTCAGACTGCTGGCAGCAGTGAGTGGTAAAACCTCTTGGCTCAAGGGAAGTGATTTCATCTTAATTTAGACTGCCCTAACTTCTCTGCACAAAGTGAATAAGAGAGTCCTGTGGTAAACAGATTGAGCCTAGGGAGTCTGAGCAAAGCAAGGCAACAGTAGACTGTAACTGAGAGACCAACTAGAATATTTGTAGTGCTATTTGTAGGGTATCTTTAGGCTTAGATGTAATTAAACCCTAATCCTGTGTAGAAGTAGTGTATCTGCATCTGGCATGTTAAAATGTGGGTGATGAGTTTATTCTTTAGGTTGTCCCTGACTTCCCAGCAGTTCTTTCAGGCTTGATGCCTTTTCTCAATGGCACTGATGCATCTTTCTTCCCTTGCAGGTGATTGACATCTCCATGATCCTTGCAGAGGCCATCAGGAGGACTCATAATGGGGAATCTGTTTCCTACCTATTCAGCCATGTCCCTTTATAACAACAGATGTCAGCTGCTGCTTGTATGGCTTTTTTTTTTAAAACCAAAAGTTGTTCAGCTTGTTGTAAAGTTCAGTAGAAGACTCTGCTTGTTCCAGTGCAGTTCTCCACATCTCCTGCTTAAGTCAGGCTTTACTGGCTCTGTTCCCAACACTGGGAGGCTGGAGGGGGAAAGCTCATCTTTATAACAGCCAACTCCACCAGCACCCCTGTGCATGGAGCTGATCAGTAGCACTGACTCAATTCTGCAGGTCTGTGGAGAGCAGGACTGACACATGGCTAATTGCCACAATTATTTTGAGGGGGGGAGGGAGAGGGTTTGTCTGTGGGCAGGGTTAGATGATCTGGCATGTGCATCCTAAATTGTTTGGGAAGTAGAGCTCCCTAGGACATGTTGATCTGGATCTGCAGCAAGAGCCCAAGAGACTGCTGGCTGTCTTACCACTCTGTACCTGACAGAGCCCTTGGAGAGTGGTGGGGAAGGCTTGTGTCTTGGCCAAGCTTGACCCCTGTGAAGGCCTGGGAGACACCATGGGAGTGGTTCTGCTACAGCTTCCTCCCATAAAAGGAGATCAGTGTAGCTTGCAAACTTGAATTTCTCTTAATTGTTGATGAAATTAAATGCCCTTTAGTGCACTACACAGCAAAGTGAGGGTGAGAGCAGAGTCTGTGCAGTGCTGTGCTAGCTTAGTGGGGAAGGTGCATCCTGGACAAGTGTTCTTTTCCAAAAGCTCTGACATAGAGAACTTGTGGTGGTTGTGTAGTTTGGTTTCTAGTGCAGGCTAAAACCAGCTTCTCAATTTCACAGCTTCCTGTTAGCCTTGCTAGCTAACTAGAGCACTGCTGTCATGTGCTGCAGCTGCACCTTGACCTGCTGTGCAACCCCCAACTCTCATTTTACCAGTACAGTAGTAAACAGAGCCTCTATCCAACAGCAGCAAGGTTGTTGCATCTAGCAAGTGCCTGCTCAGATGCTGGGGTGACCTGAAACGCAGCAGCTTTGTGTGCAGCTGGCTCAGCCTCTCTCTCAATGCTGTTACAGTCCTGTTATCCTGGAAGTTACTGACACATTGTCCTGCTCACTGTCTGCCGTTCCTTGAAAGCCTTGCTTTTTGCAAAATACCTTAAGCCAAGGAGCACTGTAGGTTGCAGAACAACAAAACCTGAAGGAGCCCTTGGAGTGGGTCTGATGCTTCCCAGGAGTGTTAATGGCAATGGGTTGGAGAGGCTGGCGATACATAATACTGGGAGAACTGCAGATTTAACACCAACCTGACAGGCCACAAAGTGCCTGAAAGAAAAATACCAAAACTAGAGCTGGCTGAGGCTCTTGGATGTAATAAGTATCATCTGAAACTTGAATACTTTGAAAATGTACCAGACAATCGTAAGGTAAACTGCTAAGTCTCTCTTGAACTCTTATGGTTTATAGACCAAACTGTTTCATTCTGGTTTTCTTTTGTTTTGGT
>JACDOX010000016.1:130001-173607 GCA_014549065.1 Cardinalis cardinalis
TTTATTTGTTTTTGAGCTGGAGGAAGGGAAAAAGGGAAAAGAAGGAACTTGAAATTACTTTCTACAGTAACCAGCATGGCTTTGAGAGGCTGGGGGCTGGGGTATAAGTGGAACTAACTGAAAGATGTGGTTAAAATCTAGGGAAGTACTTCTTTAGTTGTGCCTTTTACTGAAGACTTCTCTCCCTTCCTAAACTCCTGTCCTGTGGCAACATTAACACTTCTATTAGTGTAGAGCTTTTCTTTTTGTATAAGAATTGGTGTTTGTCTGGAAACTGTGCATCTCTTGCTTCTTTGCTTTGCATCCTGCACTGAGCTCTCCTGAGAGTCTGTGATCCCACCTCCTGTATGGGAGCCCCTGCTGCCATCCTGCTGCTGCTCTGAGAGCCAGAGGCCAGGACATCAGAGCAGTGCTGGGAGGATTTTCAGCAGCATTTGTGTTTAAAGTTAAGACCTGATGAAGGAATTAAACTTTTATTTAAAAACCACGGCCTCTGCCTGTAAATACTTCTAAACATCTTAAGTGACATGAATCTTCCGAGTTGGGTCATTTTAAGGGTAGATCATCAAGTACTTTTATTTAGAAGGGACCTTGGAAGGTCATCTGGTTTAACCCTTGTGCATGTGGCCAGCTGTGAGGTTCAGCTTGGCTCTGCTCACATTGCATGGAAGGAAAAGCGTAGGACCAAGCACTGAGTAATTCCTTTTGTCCATGTTTGAGTTTCTGGACTTAATGGTTAGAGGTGGCAGTGCAGCTTCTCTAGTACTGTTCAATTATGTATCTGAGCAAATTCGTTCACAGCACGTTCAGGTAGGAGAAGCCTGAATATTTTAACAAGTACAAATGAAGAATTTGTAAGTGKCTTGCACAAAGCTGATGATCAGACACAGTAGGATTATGTCCTGAGGAGCACTTGTTCTGACTGAACCCTGATCCTTTCTCATTGTGTGTTGCAGATGGGGAAGTAGGAAGTCAGAAGGATGAGATGGCAGGTCTGGAGAAAGGTCCTTGGCATTACAAATAGACCTCTAGGCCTAGATTGAACATGACCRTGGCCTCAGGCAGGCATTTGCTGAGGATCACAGTTGTTGTCCATCTGTTAAAATGTCTAGCAGTACTGGCCACTGAATAAGGGGAAAAAGTGGGGTTTTTTCCCTCAAATAGCAGGGTGGGTGCTGTGGGTCTCATCAGGATTATGTAGCAGATTTCACCTTCCTTTGATAAAAAAACAGAACAGACCTTTACAGCCATTTGTACACAGGAGACCATTGCTATTAGCGAGTAATGTTTTTTAGTTACTTTAATAAAACCAGGGATTTGAGTTGGGAGAGGGCACAGACTTAATGTGCTGTATGACACTGTAGCTCTTACCTTACAAAGGATGGGAGATACCTCCTTGGGAGAGTTCTCATACCTGTGTAAAGTTACACTGCTCKGAAGCCTTCAGATCAGAAGGGATGGAGACTTCACCACAGTCTGAAGGTGAGCTCTGGGGTGTCTTAGGCTTTCCTCACAGCTGCCTGAGTTACTCCTGTACAAAACAAGTTATTTCCCAGGAGAAAATCTCAACTGAGTCATTTGCTGTGCTCCTGCAGTTGGAGGTGTGGAGGAGCAGGGTAGGGCTCCAGCAGCTCCCTCTGCCACAGGCACGGCCAGAGTGTGGCTGCAGCTSTGAGGATGCTGATATTGGTGCTGGTGGCCATCTCATGCCTGCCTGCTGTTAATTCACCAGAACGAGGAACATCAATCACTAGTCCTGTAGCAGCCTTGCCCACCTGCCCAGGTACCTGAAACTAATGCAAAGGGGGGAGCTGAKCTTGCCAGGTGTGCCCTGCAGGTAGCAGGATGTGTCCACTGTTAAAAGCACAATGAGACACACCTCAAAATAATTTGCTGGCGCCTCCTTCCTGCCTTACTGATGTAAGGAGGTCTCCTGGAGCCGGTGTTTCTGTGATCTAAAGAAAGCAGCACCTTGTCTTGCTTGGGCAAGGGCAAAATGGTGTTAGCAAGCCCTTTTGAGAACTGCAGCAACATCCACGGGAGGAATGAGCCCTCCTGTAAGACACAACGGCCYCAGTCTGCTGCTGCCTTCCCCAGTGTGCTGCTCCTGCCCTGATGGATGTGAAGGGTTGTGGCAGGAGGCTGGGGTGAAAATGGGAGAAAGTGCTGTCACCCTGTGGAGTGGCTCAGCCTGGCAGCTGTCATGGTGGTGCCCTRCAGGCAGATGGGTCAGGAGGCTGAGAAAAACCTCTGATCAGAGAAAACCTGCCTCCTTCCTGTAGAGGAGAATAAGGCATTCCTGGAAATGGCTCTCGRGGAGGCTCTATCAGCCTGGCAGCCTTGTTCTGTGTGAGATTTAAAACCCATCTAAAATGGCTGGCAGTCATTCTGTGCTATTTCAGGTCAGGGCTGTTTCTGCTTTCTCCCTATCTGTTGATGTCTCAGTTCTTTTGTTATAAATTATTGAAAGCAGAAATGCCAAAAGACGTAAGAAAGAAGCTGGTTGTGCTGTTATGGGAGGCTTTGCTAATTTGTCGGGGAAAAGCTCTTGCTGGGATATAAGCTCCTTTCTTGTTCTTTGTGCAAGATGGGKTTTAGCAGCTCCCCAGCAGCAGCCCCACCTCTCCCCTGCTGGCAGTGCACAGGCTTGGCTTTAAAGCTGCGCTGGCCGTGGTTTGTACGAGTGTGGTGGTGCCTGTGTGGCTTGAGGAGGGGGGAGCTCCCCTTCCCCTGCCTGCGTGGCCACCGTGGTGGCTTTGTGCCCAGACAAAGCCCTGGGAGTTCCAAAGTGCTGCAGCATCAGGAGATGCAACACATTGCCCAGGGGCTGTGCCTTGCCAGTGCTGGGTGCAGCTGATCTGCTGAGGGGCTGGGGGGGATGGTGAGCAGGTTTTTGGGTGCAGCTGGTGCTGGTGAGSGGCTGTGCACAGGCAGGGTGGGGTTCAGGTTCGTTTGCACTCGCTGCCTGCCAGGGACAAAAGCTACGTCAGACTGCAGCATCCACAAAGCAGAAGCATGTGGAGAACAGGCAAGCAAAGGGGGAAGCTGAGGGGAAGGTGAGCACAGCCAGAGAGTAAACACGTGGTAAAACACTTGTCTGACTATTTGCATGAAGGCAAAATAGATTTCCTGCGTTCATTTTGAAACTGAATGGATGTTTTGGTTCTCGCTGGCTGTGCAGGAAAGATGAGCCTTTTCTCACTGGGGCTGGGCTGTGTGATGCAGGCTCTGCAGGGTGGGTTTGAAGGATGCTCATGAAGGCAGCCCTGCCTGGGATTGCAGCTCCAAACCTGGCCCTGCCTGGGGCAGTACCACCAAATCAGAGCTGCTCTGGGAGCAGCCTGGCCTGGAGCTGYGCCTGCAGCCTCTCCTTCCCCATCCAGGCACAGGAACAGGAGGCTGCTTCTCATCCAGACTCCTCTTGGAGGAGCAACCTGGCCTTAGATCTTGGCCTTTGCCTTTTCAGCGTTTGCCAGCTCTTGGTGCTTCTGGAGTTCAGAGCCCGCATTCTGGCAGGAGTGAGAAGGTGCCTCGGGGTTTGCGGCACAGGGCCACCTCCGGCCGTGACCTGCTGTCGCTGGATAGCACCGCTCCCTCCTGCCAAGAAGGCAGTCGTCTTGCTAAAGAACACAAAGCAAGTGTTCCCTCCGGATTGCTGGGGATTTTCTCTGCAAAATCTCCAATAAGCCCTGAGCAAAACCCAGAGGCTGGCAGGCCAGGAGGCGGTGGAGGTGAGAGCTGCTGCAGCACAGCTGCTACCCCTTGCTGCTCAGTAACAGGTTCCTGTTCACCAAGGCACCAAGATCTCTGCAGAAAGGTWTTGCAAGCCTCATCTGCAGTCAGGATAATTTTTCTTTTGCCTCCTCCCCTTCCCCTCATTCCCTTCAGCGCCTACAAAACCCTCCTGGCCCTCTACCGCCTCTCTTATCCTGGTGGCCAGCATGCAAGTGCCCCCCAGACTGCCACTGTCCTTCCTGCTGGGATCAGATAGGCTGCCTGCACTGCCCCTTGGCTTTTTACCACCAAAGGTGTTTCTTCCAGTTGCACACCAGCTCATCTGCACAGTTTGGGCTGCTCCCCAGCCTTGCTGCAGCCAAGCAGGAGCCTGTCAGTACGGTCAGCTTTTTGTCCACCCATGCTGTTTCTTTAGTGACCAGACCTCCCCAGGAAGTGCTGTGGCCAGAGGCAATGTAGATGTGAGCTGGGCAGTGGCCAAGCATCTCTCACAGGTGTGAGAACAGGGTGCTGGCTTTAGCCCAAAGCTTGCTTTATTCAAGTTCTGCTTCAGCAGTGGGAGCATCCCTGGACACACACATGGGCCACAGCTGCCTCCATTGCTGCGGGGCACCTTCTTCTGGTGAGGGGGTGTTGAGGCTGGGACAGTGGCTTTGGAGSCCTCTGGTCACATAGGGACCAGCCTGCTGCCCCTCACACTGGCACCCAGGTGTGTGTACATAGGAGGAGCAGTGGGAACCATGCCCGTGTGTGGGGGCAGCAGGAGCTGTGTCCGCGCGAGCGGGGGGCTGTGTGCCGCCTGTCCGTGTGTGCTGTGAGGGCCGTGTGGCCCCGGTCCCCGGTGAGCCCTCACTCGGTGTCTCCCTCTCTCGCCGTCCCCTCCCCGCGCGTGTCYCTCAGGCCCCTCACGCTCGGTCCCGCTCGCGCCCCCGTCGCGCGGCACGGCGGGAGCGGCCGCCCCCTGGCGGGCCACGCGCTTCCCGGCGGGCGGGCAGCCAATGGGCGCGCGGGCTGGGCGGCGGCCGGGGTATAAAAGGCTCCGCCCCGCGCGGCGCGCGCCCCAGACTCACCTGGACGCGCAGGGAGCGGGATCGGGCTCGGCACCGGCACCAACCGCACATCGCATCCGCAGCACACCGCGCCGTACAGCGCCGCAGGTACGGGCCGGGCCGCGCAGGGGGCCCCGCGCAGGGCTGCTGCGAGCAGGGACTCGCCGAGGCGCCCCGGGGCGGGGGCTGTGGGCGCGGCGGGTCCCGGGGGGCCATGGCTGCCTGCTGCGGGGAGGGCTCCCCGGCGTGTGCGGGCACCGGGGGCCGCCCCGCTCGGCTGCCCGGGCCCGGCGAGCGGCGCGGTGCCCGGGGCGGCGGCGCGCCCCGCCCTGCGCTATTGTCCGCGGCGGGGGCCGGGGGGGGCCGGGGCCGCCTTTGTCTTCCCGTCCCCATCCTCGGCTGACTGCGGCGGGGGTCTCGCAGGCAAAATGTGCGACAAACCAGACCTGTCGGAGGTGGAGAAATTCGACAAGAAGAAGCTGAAGAAAACCAACACGGAGGAGAAGAACACGCTGCCCTCCAAGGAGAGTGAGTGCGGGGCTGGCGGGGCGGGAGGCACGACCGGCGGGCAGAGCCCTCGGGGGCCGCTCTCACCGCCGAGGGGACACGGGCGGTTTGGGGCCGCGGGGCTCCGGCCCGGGGAAAGCCTCGGGCAGAGGTGTGTGCAGCCCGGGTCAGCGGGCACGGACACTCGGGGAGGGCTGTGGTGCCAAACCGATCCCTCAGGGCATCTCTTTGCTGCGGACAGACGCAGACAGGTGCCCGACGTGCTGCCGTGCACACGTGTGGCTTGTCATCTTCTAACTTGACTGTTCAACCACCCCACTTGGGATCAAAACACAAAACTGGCCACCAGGGCCTGAGTGAATCCTCTGAAACCTTCTCCACTTTGTGCTTTCACAAAAAAAAAAGGCACTAGAGACTAATGGGCCTCTATTCTCTTGCAGCTATTGAGCAGGAGAAGGAATGTGTGAAGTCTTCCTAGAGAGAGATTGCCTGGCAGGAAGAGCGACTACTCAATTATTTTGCTTTGAAATGAATCATGTGGGTTTTTTTAAATTTACATCACGTACATGTATAGAAAACAGCTGTATCACCTAACACACTGTCCCACTTTGCTGGCAGCTTTGGCAGGTGGGGGGACAAAGCGTGGTCCTCTCAGTCCATCAGTAGCCTGACCTGATGCCATCTCTGCTGCTTCAGCTGCCTCCTGTGACAGCACTGATCTTGCTCTGATGCAGTGGGGAGATGAGCAAGGGCTGTGGAGGCTTCTGGGCATGGACCCCTTCTGCCTGGTGGAGTGGGGAACCTTTCTGGCCTCGCCTCCAGCCTGGGTCTGTCTTGCATATTCTTCACTGACAGTGTTCTGTAGCCTCACTCACAGTTTTTTGTCTTCCTCGGGGGAAAAATGAGAAGTTTATTATAAAATAAAAAATTGTAATGATCTACCTGTGGCTCRTGGCTTCTTTCCTGACAAAGGTTCTGGCTGTAGCGTGGCTTGCCCTGTCGAGGATGGGGAGGTGTGCCTGGTSCTGCAGCAGTGCTGGTGTTTCAGTGTTGCTCAGAGGGTGATGTGGGATGGTTCCCTGCAGGGTGAATCCAGTTTGGTGTTTGGGGATCAGTTCTTGGGGAACTGGGAGCATTGCTGGCATGATCACGGCCACTGTGCAACRCCATCATTGTGGTTTCTTGGTGCATCTAAAAGCAGAGGCTAACCTGGGTCTTGCTGCCCATGTGAGAGCTGAGCCTTCTGCYTTGGAAAACTTGGTGTCCCCTGCCTAAAACCTTGTGGAGCTGTGCTTTTGCCTTTTCAGCAGGGCTGGAGRTGCTGGCCTGGGTCCTGCTGGTGTGGTGGCCAGGCCAGCTCTGCCCACCCAGTTCTTGGAGCACAGTTCTCCCACCACTGCATGGCACTGCCCTTCTGCTCCCCTTGAGCCAACCTCCACCCCTACCCTTGACTGCAGGTGGTTTTTGCAGCCCTGTAAGGGTGGGTTTGAATGCAGTAAATCCCTTGGGTACTCTCTGGGCTGATCCCAGCCCTGCCTTGCAGGGGTGGAGATCCCTGGTCCTGCAGTCGGCTGCCAGCGCAGTGTGGGTGAGCTCTGCCAGTGCCTCCAGGTTTATGCTGAGGCTTCTAGGCTACTGCCAGGACTTCCTCACCTCCACCTGGCTGCAGGGTCACTGAACACACCAGCCYGCTTACAGAGGAGGTGGAGGCAAACTAGCCAAAACTTGCCAGCTGACAGCTTTGGTCAGTGTTCCTAACGAGCCTGGTCAGCTGGGGACAAACACAGGGCTGTTGTGCCTGTCTGGACACGGTGCCTATCTATCTGCCTCCACCCACACTGCCTGCCAAGGACTGCAAATAACACTGCCTGTGTGGTTGCCACTGCCTCCACCCCTTAAAAAGCAGAATTGAAAGAGCTGCAGGTAAGAGTTTGGTGTTTGTGCGCTGTCGGGGCAGCGTGTGGGGTTTTCCATGGGGTGAGGGCAGAGGCCAGCAATGCAGAGGCCCRGCTGGGGCTGCTGCTCTGTTGGGCTGAGCACTGGGAAGGGTGGCTGTGCCCCTTCAGCGCCCTGATGTCCCCAGGACAGAACCCTAYCCTGGACATGGGAATGTTTTCCCAGTGCCAACAGCCAGGGTGGTTTTCAGGGTGACAGTGTGTCCCCGCTCAGGGGTGGTTTTCTTAYGGAGCAGAGGCAGGCAGGTAAAGCCAGCCTGAACCCTTTCCCCATCCCTGAGAGCCAGAAGCTGAGTTGAACCAAGTAAAGCTTTTGGGACAGAAACACAAAGTGGCAGGGCTGATCTCCCCTCCTCAGCTCTGCTTTTGGGGATAGGGAGGTCTCTGGCTGCCCAGAGCACCTTGGCTGCTGCTGACACCGCCCMGGTGCCTCTCCCTGTGACATGCTGCAACGGGCCCCTCTGCGGGCATGGAAAAGCACCAGGGCACTTATCTCTCCCTGAGTCACATGGACGTCTGCAAGGCCACGGCACGAGCGTCCCCTCCCTGGCACTGCTGTGCTTACAATAACTTCCCCCTCACCCTGTGCTGGGCACACAGGCAGCAGAGCCTGCCAGGGGTGCTGGGCACCCCAGTCCCACAGAGCCAGCTGGTTTGCCAGCCAGGGCCAGGGCTGTGGGTTGCTGCAGGGTGGCTGGTGCCAGAAGCTGGCAGTGCTCCAGCATTGACCCTGAGTCTGAGGAAGCAGCCCATGACACCCCCATGTGTCCTGGGGAGCYGTAGAGGGGTTGATGCAGGTGGGTTTTGGTTGCTGTTTCACTGCAGCCATCCCCAGCATGTAGCAATACAGATTTAGACACGGGGCTGTGCATGCTGGCACAGCCAGGTCTGTGCCCCAAGGAAGTCACCCCAGCCTGGACCCAGGGACATCAGCTGGAGCTGGGAGCACCTCCCCAGCAAACACATCTCTGTGTGTCTTATGGCCAATGTCCTGTGGTCACCTAAAGTGAGGGCAGTCCAGGCACTTTTCCCAACCACATCCCTGCCAGAATGGTGCACAGGAAGTACCAGAACACAATGCCTAAATGCCCTGTCCTCAAGACTGAGGGTAAAGAGTTACCTATTTTGCTAACCCGTGTCCAAAATGTCCCTGTTGCCTGCAGAGCGTGAGCCAGGAAGGGGAGAACCATTCCCGAAAAGCATTTTACATCAGCACTTTCCCTCCCTATCCCAGCCCTTCACCTTTTCACCCTGACACACATGGGCCCACAGCTGCCAGTGCTGTGGGAGGCCAGGACACCTGCCAGACTGATGTCGCCTAGAAATGTGGTGGCTTGAGCAGCATGGACTGCCCATTAACAGAGGGTGACATTCCTGGAGCTGGGCCTTCCTAGCAGGGCTCTATGACCCTTCCCTTGCTGGGCACCAGGTGAGTTCCTCGTGTCAGCCCCTCTTGGCCATGCCAGGAGAATATAATCCATGCCTCTCCCATCCAGGACCCATCCTGCTGCTTTGGGGCGGCTTCCTCCCACGCTCCATGAGATGTGAGTGAGCTGTGGMCTCACTGCAGAGGAGGGAGGAGAAGGCTGAGTCACCATCAGGAGGAATTTGGGCAARTACCTGGTGACCAGCAGCATGAGGTGAATTCAGATCAGGGCTTGTGGCTGGGTGTCTGTCCCTGCAACTGCTCCATCCCCTCTGACTCCAACAGGAGAGGATTTGGCCCAGCACACACGTGTGGAGGATCACAACCCCATTTCTGGCAGGAGGTGCCTGAGTCAGCCTGTGCATTGCCCTGCACTGGGCTGCCCTGTGCCCCACAGCTCCCTGCCAGTCTGTGGCACCCTCCTGATGCCCCACAGCACCACACTGGTTTGTGGCACAACTCACCCAGGGCAAGGGAGGCTTTTGCACTCTGGCAGCCAGGGTTTCCCTTTGTCACTCGCTGTCTGGCAGGTCCCAGAACTGCAGCAGAAAGTGGTGAGAGCCAAGATCAGTCAGTGATCAAAGCCTAAGGCAGCTCCGGGATGGCAGGAAATTGCCAACCTCAACTTGAACTGCAGATAGGCCAAGCAAACCTCCTTTAGCAGGTATGAATTTGGCACCAGAGCAAACAGGATAAGGTGAAGCCAGGCTGCACAGACAGGTGAATGCTGCAGCTCCCCAAGGGGTGGATCCTGCCCACCCCCACCTCCCTGTTCCCTGCATCCCTGGGGAAAACATGTCACCACCTCTGTGTCACTTGGGTTGGCTTTTTCCTGCCAGGTCTCTGCTGCCTGCACAGACACATTGCCAAGCACAGAGCTCAAACCACCCCATGGCAGCTGAGGTTGAGAGGGGAACAAGGGGCAGCAAGCATGGGCTGCCAGGGGAAACCTCTGCTGGGAGTGCTTGGGGAGGATCTGTACATGGGGATAGTTAAAGAGGATAGCACATGGCTGTAAAAGAGGAAGGCAGAAGAGAGGGAGCAATAGTGGGGAAATGAAAGTGTTGTGTGGGCTAGTGAGCACAGCCCTTCAGCAAAGGAGTTGAGAGTAGGCTACCGTGGTGTGCGAGAGCTGTGTGTGATGGGGCCACTCAGTGACATGGGGAGGATGGACAGAGAAGCTGTCCCCATCCTGTGGTGGGGAGGAGCACTGTGCTGAAGAACTCCCATGGCCAAGGGGAGGGAAAGCCACTGTCCCTTGGCACCCACAAAGGCACCCACACAGCGAGCCAGAAGCCCTTGGACACCTGTGCTGGCAAACTGGCCTGTGGGCTGCACACACCCAGCACAACCCAGCACCTTCCCCGGCAGGGCAGAAATTAATGCTGCTCTTGAAGTACTGCCCTGGAGGTCAGGTTTACCAGCAGGAACTTACTCATCCCCTGCCAAGGAGGGCTCAGCATGAGTAGTGATGAACCGGGAGCACGCAGAGCTTCCTGCTCAGGACCAGGCTGCTGCCAGCCCCTGGCTCTGCACAAAGCCGGGAGGTCACCAGCCCCGCGCTGTCCCGCATGTGCCGGGGCTGGGGCGGCCCGAGGCGCAGGTGGGAACAGCCGGGCTGCGCGCCTCGGCCGGGCGACAGGCGCGGCTGGCGCCGGGGATGCCGAGCCCTTCGGGGGCTGCCAGCCCGCTCCTGACCGCGGCCGGAGCTCGGTGCTCGCTCCCGGCCCCCCCGGCTGCATTCTGCAGATTCCCGCGGCCGGAGGGGCCGCGCCGGGGCTGCGGCAGCATGTGCTCCTGCGGGAACGCGGCTCCGGCGGCTGCGGCACCGCCCGCACTTGCGCCCGAGCCGGGCAGCTGACGGAGCAGAGGAGCGCTTTATTTTAGGAAGCAGCTGGCTCACACAGGAGACATTGTTTATCATCTTTCTCGCCTCTGGTGTTTTATTACAAAGGATTATGGCATGAAAAGCCATTTTGTTCCCCTGYTCGCAATGCATAGCCCCCTCTCCGTGATTTATTTCTCTCCACAGGCAACAGCTGGGGTATGGCATCCCAGGAAGTGGAGGGGGAAATAAGGTRGGGGCTCAAAGCCATGGCAGTGATGGCAGCAGGGATGCACCCAATGCCCGAGTCATGGCACAGCTGGCAGGAGTTTGCCAGGGGTGCCTGAGACTGCTCATGCACCTTCATGATGTGAGGGGTGGGAAAACAGAATCAAAGCCTTTCCATGGTGGGTAAGGAATGTCACCTCACTCTCTCTGGCCAGGGCAGAGATCAGTGTCCTCTGCCCAAGCCTGTGTGCCCCACAGGAACACAGTGCTGGTGGCATCCTGTGGCATCACAGCCCCAAACCTGCCTGGATGAACCTGCTGCCCAGGGGGAACCTSGGGCCAGGCTGGGCACAGCATGGTGCGGGCTATGAGCTCAGCACAGTGGGTGGGGTGCAGGGTACAAACCGAGGGTCAGCTTGGRAATACGATCCTTTGCCACTCCTCCCAGAATCACCTCCAGGCAGGGCAGAGGCACCTCCAGAGCCGCAGCARGAGCAGCTTCTCTCCATCCCTCTGTCCCGGCGCTTTCCTTGCCAAGCAACAGCCGGGACACCATGTGCCCCCTGTCTCCCTCCTCTGCCCCTGCTGCCTTTCCTGTGGATYCTAGAAAAGAGTCTGTGGCAGCACAGGCTGAACTCCCCCTTGCCCAGCCTGGAAGACGTCTCTGTGGTTTTCCAGGAACGAGCTCTGGAGCCATGGGCAGCAGATATGCGTGTTGCAACAGATGCCTTGTGCTGTTTGCCAAAGGCCCATCCTGTCTGTGCACCTACATCGGGGTAGAACTATGTCTGGTGCTGCCTCCCACGGTGATACCTGCTCTGCCACCTTGTCATCTAACATGTCCCTAAAAGCCAGCCAAGGGGTTCTTGGGAAGAGCAGGGGATGGGCGGGGAGGTGAGGGCAGTGGTGCGTGGCTCAGCCAGTGCCAGGCCTGCGGTTGCACGGAAGCTGGGACAAGCCCCTGCCTGCAGTGTTGTGTCTGAGGCAGCTCTGTAGCCCAGGCATGTCCCCCTCCCTGCTGCCTCAGACCAGCTCACTAAAACAAGACAGGTCACTTTTTTAGGGCAGGTTGAGCTGTGTAGGTTAGAGGGGGTGAATGAAGCATCTTCCCCGGCTTTGCTCCACCTATGGAGCTCCTTCCTGGGGAGATAAATGGATGATGGGGTACCTGACAACTTGCTCAGAGCTGTAGGCTCAGGGCAAATGGAGGTGGCCAAGGCTGGGGGTGGCAGGACTGCTCAGGGGGTTCCTGTGCTGGAAATCGTTTCAGAGCAGATGCCACGGGCTGGAGCTGCTGCTGGGTACATGCCTTGGAGAAGCAGCTGCAGAGCCGTGCACYGGGGCTGGAACAAAAGCAGAGACCCAAGCCCCAGCTGCAGCACGGGACGTGTGATGAATTAATTGAGGCATGAGCTGGCAGCATTGTGTGACCACGGGCTGGCAGGGGGTCGAAGCTGGAGCAGGGCTCCTCACCTTGGCACCAGCTTCCCGTTGTTCACCCTAACTCCCAGAGCTGGCAGTGAGAGCCAAGCAGCCACGCATGTGCTGCAGCCTCTCTGGGCAGGGATGCAGCTGAGCCAGGGGAGTGAAACCTCTCATGCTGAAGGAGCCCTGTGCCCTGCAGGGTCCCTGCCCCAGTGCAACCCCCTGGTACTGCTCACCCAGCACATGGCTCCTGGGCCACGTCCCCATCTCCAGACAAACCCCCTGGTGCTCAGGACCCACAGGTGAGGTTCCCTCCTGGCCATGGGGCCAGGGCAGCGCTGCTCTCAGCGGGCTCCCACCAGCCCAAGGTCATGCCCAGATAAGCCCATTCCTTAACTTGTGCTAAGTGTKCTTYAGCCATAGTAGTTACTAAGTAGGCAGCTCCTGTKGGGCCACAGTGTTTGTTGGCTGCATTTCTTATCTCTTTACTTTGCTGGGCTTTGGGAACAYGTTAGTACAAACCATGGCTCTGTGCTTTGCCCTGGCACTGATGGCCTTGTTCTGCTGGGGGAGCTGCCTTGTGGAGAGGATCAGGGAATACATCTCCCTCTCCTTACCCAGGACTGATGTGGGTGGCTTTGTTGTGCAGGCTCAAGAGGTCCCTGCTCACCCTTACATGTGCTGTTTAAAACTACTAATTAACAACTGGGGGTTTGTGGCAGCAATTCACAGTCTCTGYAGTTAGCTCCTCTCAAGTGTGAGGGCAAGATATCTATCCAGGGAAGATCTTGTGAATTACTCAGGAAAGTGAACCAGCACAGGTGAAGGCATCCAGCACCTGAGAGAATTAAGTAATGCTGGAGGTCATCTACAGTGATCTAGGCAATGATGATGTCTCCAGAGATGCAGAGAGTGTTCAGTGCACATAGGCTGTGTGGAGGAAGGTGATTCAGTGTCCCAGTGTCATTCTGGAAGCTTGGCAGCAATGTATTATCCAGGTATGAAAACACCAGCTTTGAAGAAAACACCTTATTGGCTCCAGAACTTTGATGAAATATCTGTCCCTCCTCGTGCCTACAAGCCAGTGCTTGGCTGTCAGGGGCMCCCCAAGAGGTCAGTCCCCTCCTGCCCTGCTCAGAGGGAGAGTGAGCCCCAGATGCATGTGCTGTACTCTGTTTCTTCTTGCCTGACCAGGGCAGGACAAAAAGCAGTGGGGTGGTGAACCCAGCTTTAAGCAGAAAGCCCATGTATGAGATGAGAGGCAAGAGAGCTGTTAAAAGGAGGAAATCCCAAGAAGRCTGCCAATATAATTGCTGTAGAGATACAAGAAAGCAACTGTCTTTCAGAGTAACCACTATGAGTGCTTAAGCCCTACTTCCCCTGGACATCAGCAGCTGATGTGAAGTAGAGAATAAATCCTTTGCTTTCCTTAGCTTCTGCATGCAGCTTTAGCTTTATTAATCTGCCTTTATCTCGACCMACAAGTTCTTTTCCATCTTACTTTCTCCTTGCCCTATCTGCTGAGGAAGGGAGTGCTAGAGCAGCTTGGTGGCTAACTGGTGTCCACCACAGATGCCAATCAGGTTGTTATCCAGCTCAGCAAGACAACCAGACTGCACAGCCACTGGGAGCCAAACCAGACCAGGCACATCCCTGCTCAGGTAGGCAAGTGACTCCACCAGCTGCCAGCACCCACAGATTACCCTGGAGGTACACAGGGGCCCCTTGAGCACGAGCACGGTCAGCTGGGGTCACTGGCCATGTGGCATCTTTGGCTGAGCTGCAGGGATGTGCTGCCCTCCCTAAAGCCTGCAGGCAGCATCCCCTGAGGATTAGGTGTCTGCCAGGCCTGACAGGAGCGGTGCAGGAAGGCAGAGCATGGCACAGCGCTGCAGCAGAGCACCATGCCTCTGCTGCCTTGGCAGGATCTGCCACAGTGGCTCTTTCCTGTTCAGAATCAGGGCTCACCCCTTACATGCTAAATCAGATCCCTGATCAATAAATACTGGCAAACAGGACTGAATGGCTGCCAGGCAAAGGGAATTGGGCAGGRGCAAGTGTGCCATGCTCAGAGGCTCACTTCTGCAGTGCATGGTCCGGACAGASCTGGCATGGGCATCTGGACTGGTATGGAGGGATCTCCCAGGGGGTGGTGCAGRCTGTGCTTGCCACTTGCACCAGCAGCATCCTGCACTTCTGCCCTGGAGCTGCTGTGTACAGCAGTGCCCCACATGCACACCCCTGGARCTCCCACATTTTCCCCAGGCTGCCCTGGTCCCCTACTGCCAACAGCCTCGACCTTGGGCCCTTGTGCTGCCCTCCCCCTCCTCACCCTGCTAGGCTTTCCTTGTTCCCCATCTCTTCTGACAGATCACTGAGGCCAGTATTAATATAATCCCTGGCTTAATTTAAATCCTCCTCCCATGTCATGCTTTCYCGCAGGGAGAACAGAATTGATGCCCTTTTGTGGCACCCTCTCAGCCCKGGAGCTGATGCAGGATCCAGATGGCCAAAAGCCCTGGACGTCCATACCAGAGGTCCCTGGTCTTCCCCCCTGGAGAAGGTGCCCAAGGCATGTTGCAGCCCCAGTGAGATGTGTCCCCAAGTTTCAAAGGTGTATCTCGTAAAGCACCAGGCACTGTTAGGAAGAAGAGTTGATGATGCCAACCACAGGGGAACACACAAGTGGCAGCAGCTCCCCAAAACCCCTCTGCAGCCACCTGGGAGTCTGGTTTCCCTCTGCCTCTGCTCTCCCTGTCTGGGCGAGGCTGGCCACAATTTTCTGCTTCAATGTAATGTTTGTATTAGCTGTTCTTCCCCGGAAAACACCTTAAAGACATTCTCAGTCCTGGTCGTGTGGGATATCRTCTGGGTGGGGGAGTGTTGCTCTTTCGGGCAGCTGTCACTGAAGTGACAAAGTGGGGATGGGGGGAGTATGAGAGGAGTGACAGGGGCAGGCAGTGAGGGGRCACAGGTGGGACTGTGAGGGGAGTGACAGGGAAGGGCGGTGAGGGGCTGCGGTGCGACATGTGCGACTGTGAGGAGACAGGAGATCGGGGAGTGATGGGGACTGGCGTTAGGGGGGCTGCGGGGGGCAGGGGACATGCGGGGAACTGTGAGGAGAGTGACAGAGGGGGCTGTGAGGGGGCACAGGCGGGACTGTGAGGGGAGTGCCGGGGGCGAGCGGTGCGAGGCTGCCGGCCATTGTGGGGCCATGCAGGGACTGTGGAGGGGAGTGACGGAGGGTGCTGTGAGTGGCTGCGGGGCACAGGGGGACACTGAGGGGACGGGAGCTCCAGGARTGACAGGGCAGGCAGCGAGGGGGCACAGGTGGGACTGTGAGGGGGGACCGTGAGGGGAGTGAGGAGACGCAGGGGGGACATGCGGGATTTTGAGGAAAGTGACGAGGGGACCGTGAGGAGGCACAGGRGGGACATGTGGGACTGTGAGGAGAGTGACGAGGGGACCGTGAGGAGGCACAGGGGGGACATGTGGGACTGTGAGGAGAGTGACGAGGGAACTGTGAGGGGACTGAGGAGGCACAGTGAGGACATGCGAGGCCGTGAGCGGAGTGACCGCGGGGCCGTGAGGGGGCTGAAGAGGCACAGGAGGGACATGCGGGACCGTGAGGGGGCTGAGCAGGCACAGCGGGGACATGCGGCACCGTGAGGGGCTGCGGGGCGGGTCCTGCCTGCCGAGGGCGGGCCGTGCCGGCCGGCGGGAGGCGCGTGCGCGGCGCAGGCGCGGGGCTGAGCGGCACCTGCGCCCCGCGGGCCGGGCGGCGGCGGCGGCCGGAGGGCGGTGAGGGTGAGGTAAGGGCGGGCCCGGCGCCGCCGCCCCGGCCTGGGCACCTGCGATGGGGAGGGGGCTGGAGAGCCGCCCCTTTATCCCGGCCCGTGCCGAGGGGGCCCCTCGCGGGTGCCGCTCCTCGGCTGCGGGCTCCTCCCTGGCCGCTCCCGTGGGGCGGGATGGGACCCGCCGGAGGGTCTCGCCTCCGCCGAGCCGGGGCCGGGGGAGCAGGGGGGAGTCGGACCCGGCGTGCCCACCCCGCYGTTGGTACCTGCAGACAGGTGCAGGCGCCCTGCGAGAGCGGGTCGGCCCTGCTGCAGTGGGGTTCAGCATCCCGAGCAGCTCGCAACGGGACCAGCGATGTGTCACGGTGCCGGCAGCCTGCTGACCTGAGCCCTGCTGCTGAGTCCTGCAGGCTCTGGAGCAGCCCGACATAACCTATTCGTCATTTTTAAAAAGAGTCACTTGCTAACAGAGCATTTCTAAACAGAAATTCTGCTCGGGGCTGACGGCCTGTTCCAGGAGGGGCTTTGGTGGCAGTGACTGTCTTAAACATCCCTCAGAAAGGTTTGGAAAGGAACAAGGGTATGGAACAGTTCACCTGCTCACAGGGCAGGATTTGCCCTAAGCCATGGGCCATGGGGACCTGTGCTGCAGTTCCTGTTTGTCTCTTTTGACAATTGCATTTTGGTCTTTGCTTTAGAAATACTGGGTCACACACTGCTCCTCAAATAGCCCATCAGGTTAGCTCAGCTGGGCTTGGTTTGAGATGTTTCTGTGCAGGGAAGTGAAATTTGTGAGCCTTTTGTGCAGAAAGTGGAGAAACTCGCCTAAAGCAGAAGTTTCTGCTTTTGGCTTTGTGGTAAGCGCTGTTTGAAAGGGTTGCAAAAAGAGCAGAATCAAGGTTGAACAGGGCCCCCCGAGGTTAAGGCAGAAAGCAGRGTTTGGCCTAGAAGGAGTAGGAGTGCTGATCTGAGCAGTGCCACACACTCCTGCTTCAGTGGGCTGGAGATGTCATCACTAAGCAGCACTACTCATCCACACCCTTCCCAGGAATGTTGGTAGCAGGTGTAAGCAAGCTCCTTGTCTTTTCATCCCAGGCTGTTCCCAGCTGGCTCACTTTCCTGGTTAGTAGATTCAGTTGTGTGTTCAATCCTCAAATCAGATTCCAGGGTGTGTGAGTAGGCAGGACAAGCAGATCACAGTTGTTGTAATCCCCTGGATTGAGGGGAGACGAAGGTTGCACAGCCTGTGCTCTCATGTCAGAGCTCYTTCAGTTTGTTTTGTTCTTACCTGGGGTTTAGCATCATGCACCTTGTACTGGCTCTGTGCTGCCTGGCCAGAAATGGGCTCTGTTCCRTTTCACTCAGGGCAAGGGAAACTCCTCAGTGCTTTGTTCTTGCTGTTTTACTCCAGCCATCAGTACTGCACATGCAGGTTCCTAGAGCTCTGCTGTTGTCCTTCCATCCTCACTCAGCATCACAGACTAAATGACAACGAGGGCAGCCCTGGTAACCTTGATGACTGATGTTTGTTTTTTAGTGACTGATACACTGGAGGAAGGTGTTCCCTGGACAGTCCTGGAGGCWGAGCAGGTACAGTACAACACCCAACAAACCTCTTATTCCATGTCCTTTACCCTATCCTGCACAGTGTCCCTGGGAGGGGGAGGATGCACTRGCACTTGGCCTTGAGGGTGCTGACTAAGGAACCTGTGGTGTCTGGGTTGTTGCAATGTGAACCTGCAGCTGAGCCCGAGCAAACCGGGCTGTGACAGGCACTGCCAGCAAAGAGCAGCTGGTCCTGTGCTGGGAAACCCCTTCCAGCCACGGAGATCACGCGCAGCTGCGCTGGCAAGGTGAGTCAGCATCCTCAGGGTGATTAACAACTGGCTTGACAAATTACTTGTATTGATATTAGACCTGCACATCTATTACATCCTTCCAGTAGAGCAAGTCAGAGAGGAGAAATGGTTTAGCTGGTGATGGTACAGTGGAAAGGAAGGCCTGGTGATGGCCACCCCTGGTGATTTTGCTGTCTCTGTGATAGCCTCACAGGATGCAGGCCCGGAGAAATGTTTCAAGTAGTGATGATGTGTTTGGAAAAACTGGACAAGCTTTCTGATACAGAGTTTTCACCAAAAGTGCTGTAATTGATGCTAAACTCTCAACAGTTGTTTTTACCTTGCACTTAAAGGAGTCATGTGCTGCATCCATTTTGGACCTGATGGAGGACTTGAGTGCCTGAARGTTTGTCCAGTTCCTAGCTCTAAACTCTCTAATAAGAGAGATTAGGATGATAGGATCTCTCTAAAAACAGACATCACCTCCTATATACAAAACTTCAAAAGTGGGGATGGAAATACCATACATATTCTGTTCGTCTGCAGAGCCCACAAGTCCAATGGCTGTTTTGTACTATTTCTGAACCCTGCAGATTGCCTTGGTACCCTGCCCCTCCGTGCTGCTGCAATGAGTGGGAAATCCTTGCTCCTAAAGGTCATTCTCCTTGGAGATGGTGGAGTTGGGAAGAGCTCCCTCATGAACCGCTACGTCACCAACAAGTTTGACTCGCAGGCRTTCCACACCATTGGGGTGGAGTTCTTGAACCGGGACCTGGAGGTGGACGGGCGRTTTGTGACCCTCCAGATTTGGGACACTGCGGGACAGGAGAGGTTCAAGAGCCTGCGGACGCCCTTTTACCGGGGAGCAGACTGCTGCCTGCTCACCTTCAGCGTGGATGACCGGCAGAGCTTTGAGAACCTCAGTAACTGGCAGAAGGAGTTTATCTATTATGCTGATGTGAAGGACCCTGAACACTTCCCATTTGTAGTCCTGGGCAACAAGATAGACAAACTGGAGAGGCAGGTGAGCACAGAGGAGGCCCGGGCCTGGTGCATGGAAAACGGTAACTATCCCTACCTGGAGACTAGTGCCAAGGATGACACCAATGTGACAGTGGCCTTTGAGGAAGCCGTGCGACAGGTGCTGGCAGTGGAGGAGCAGCTGGAGCACTGCATGCTGGGCCACACCATTGACCTCAACTCCAGCTCCAAATCGGGCTCGTCCTGTTGCTGAGAGCGGCTGCTGCTGCTTTGGGAGCATCTGGATCAAACACACCTGGGCAGCCCTGGGCCACTCTGAGGAGAGTGGCCACAAGGACAAGAGGTGGTTTGCTCACTGGGGAGCTGCAGCCTCACCATCTGAATCCTGCCTGGGGTTTTCAGGCACAGAGCATGTATCTGCAGGAGGGTGCTGTTAACAGAGCATGTGAGCACAGTCTTGCTTCCATCTCTGCCTGTTTTAGCAGGTTTAAAGGGCTGAGTTAGTCCTTTAAATCCCTAAAGACAATAGGGATTTGTTCTCTACCAAGAACTGCCTGCAGAGCAAAGCTGAGAGCATCCTAGACACTGAAGTATTTTAGTCCTAAAATAAAAAAAAAATATTAGACCCACTCATGACCATACTGCCAAAGGAAATCCCACTCAACATACTGAACAAAACCTGTCATAAAGACACTGGCCCATGTGACTGTGAGAAAGCCAAATACTGGAGTGGCTGGGATGTGTGTCTGTTGTTTGGGATAAGTGCATTGTGTCCAAGGCTGAATTGTGATGAGAATTGTTAGAGCTCTGACCTGAAGCAACATGTGAAGGAGAGATGGGCCTGTGTTTGAATGTGACAGTATTGTTTCTTCATAGCTGCCTATTTGTGGTCTGTTTTTCCTCACCTCTAACTTTGTCTTGTGTGAGTGTTATTTTTTGGAGAGACTGTCTGCTTGTTGTTTAATACATGTTTCCTTGTCTCTTGTGGAAGCTCAGCCTTGAAGCCCTGGGTGAAAAACACCAACGTGGATGCTCACTGGGTCATGTCAAAGGGTTACTCAGGAGATCTGGRGTGTGACACTTCAGCTGGTTTCTGTCACAAGTAATCACTGTGCTCAGGTGATGTGCTCTGGCAGACCAGATGGCAGGTGGGTGTGCTGTCTCCTAGGTGTGCAGGTGGCTGGGGCCTCATGTGTGGTCAGCTGGTAAACCCACTCTCTGTCTGGCACCAGTGACCACTGTGCCTCATTAGCTGGCACAGCCACACCTTCAGTTGCTGCAGTGTGGATGTTCCTGTGAATGCTGCAGTGTGGAACCATTCACCTGGTGTGTCAGGCACAGTGCTGCAGGCACAGTTAGCCCATGCCATCAGCCAGGCCCCTGATCCCTCATAGGAAACGCAGGGTGCTTTATCTGTAATTCCTGTGACAGACTGGTCAAGTGTCTGCTGGGTTCACTGACTGCTGTGTTCAGTCCAGTGGGGAGAAAGCTGCACTGCTTTCTCTGTTCAAGGTGTGGGCAGCCCAAGGAGCCTTCTAGAAGGGATGCCAGGCTTTGCTCCCATCTCCTGCTCTCTGCTAGGTGTTAGTCCCAGGCTGGCTGTGTAGCAGAGATGAGCTTGCTGGCTGCTGTCTTTGCCATTCAAACCTCGTTTGCAAGAATCCCTGCAACCTCCCCTGCAAGAATTTGGCCAAAGCTGTGGCTGCCCACAGGCACGTAGGAGCCTGCCCCGAGCACGTATCCACTGGCTGCCAAGTGATTCCCACTGTGATCAGCTGCTGGATGGTAAATTTTATAGCTCAAATCAAGCAACCCTCCCTTAAGCTGTGCTTTAGAGCAGGGAAGTCTCTGCCCTGTGCTGGCAGCTTGTCCCCATCACAACACAGTCTATGAGCATGCAGAGCATGAGCCTTTTCCCCCATTTTTTCTGGAGTAACCCAGGGAGATACTGCCCTTGTCTGCAGGGCAACTGTGTGTGGAAGGGACTGGAGTACTAATGCTTTAGGGGGATCTAATTTCTAAACAGGCCTGAACAGTTGTATTCATGGGGAGTGAATGCTATTCAGGCAGCTCCCTGAAGGAGAGGGTTTTGCCTCTGTAGGTGAAAGAGATTTTTACAGGATATTATTGTTACTGTTAATTTAACTGTGTCTGACCTCCTGAGGCCTCTGGATTTTTGTTCATTAGCACTGCTTGATATTTCCTTCAAGGTCCCAGGCTCTGTGACCTGTGGTTCCAGTTTCCATCCCTGAACAGGCTCATTCCCTGGAGCTGGCACAGGGGCTCAGGGTGAGAACAGACTCAGGTCCCTGTGTGCTGGCCCCCTGGCAGGGGGGCTGCTGAGGGAGCTCCCTGCAGGTGAAACTGCCACTTTGCCATGAATTTTCTGGGATCTGTGTGAGGACTGGTACCTCCTGTGGAAGAGGGCAGAGATTCAGCGTGTCACAGTGCAGGAGGCACATGTGCAGCTGTTTGCTGCACCCCATTGTGTGTCAATGCTGGCAGCTAAAGCTCAAGAGCCTCGTTGTGCACGTGTTACACAGCACCTTTTATTTCTGACATTGGATCACTGACTTTTTATATTAAACCCYCACACCCATTATATTAGGCTTACGTGGTTTTTTTATAAAAGGTAGAGTATAATATATTTCAGTTGTTTAATTTATTTTAAATGAAACGCACAATTCCCAAAGGAGCCAGGATTTTGAGCTCTGTTGCAGTTCAGTGCCAACAGCCATCCCTCCCCGTGTCCCCTCGTGCTGCTGCGGTTGTTGCTATTGCTACAGAACTGGAATTGTAAAACCAAGATTCTACCTTTATTTAAGCAAATAAAACATGGATGTATTCAAATGAGTTTGGGAAGTGGCTGCCTTCTTGGTTTGTCCATGTTCAAGTCAGTTTTTGTTCTGAGGACTGGTTAGCTACAGGGTCTGGCAGAAAGAAGTCACTGAGGGATCAGGGGGGTATTCCTTCATGTACCTGCACAAGGAGCTGAAGGATCAGAACTCCACAGCTGAATCCAGTGACCAGTTTGGTCTTTTCAGTAGAATCAGAAAACAGTTGCAGAACACAAATATTCCACATGGCTTCCTTCTGTCACTACATCTTAAATTCTCAGCCTGGGCTCTCAGCAGCAAGTCCGGTACTTTCCTGTGAATTCTTCCTGYGATCTTGGAACTGGCTCCTCAGGCTCCAGGGGGTTTTAACCAGGCATGATTTCCATAGGATGCTGAGAAGGAAATCAGCATATGGGGACTGTTCTCTTTCTCTGTCCTGCCAGGATAGCTGCTTATTTTGGGAAGCTTTCTCTGTGTTTGCAGAGCTTGTGCCTGCTGTTTMTTTTGGCAGAACGTGTCAGTTTGTTTTCCTCTCAGGTCTGCTTGTGCTATCCATGATTCCAGGAGGCAATGTAGGGTTCAAAGTCCTTGAAAACCGTGCATTTTACATGTGGGCTGGAGTATCTRGGGTCCTCCAACATCTCAAAAGGCAGCTGAAAACA
Source organism: Cardinalis cardinalis (assembly GCA_014549065.1). Classification (NCBI taxonomy): domain Eukaryota; kingdom Metazoa; phylum Chordata; class Aves; order Passeriformes; family Cardinalidae; genus Cardinalis; species Cardinalis cardinalis. The sequence continues at coordinate 152,264 of JACDOX010000016.1, forward strand.
CAGTCAACACTGGTGGGAGATGGCTCTGGTGTGGCAGCATTGTGGGGTTTGGGTGAGGCTGCCTCACAYCAGGAAGGGTCTGTCTGAAAGCGCCAGAAGCTGCTGACCCCCCTGGTGTGAGGTGTTTATAAGGRAGTGCAGGCAGAGGCAGGAGCCATAGAGAGGCCATTCCCTGATTCCTCACTTTCCCACTGTAAGCTGTGGCAGAGGGCTCAGTGGGTTTTGTCATGGCATGGGGAGGGGATGGATCCCTGGAGGGCAAAGGACTGTCTCCGAAGGAAAGCAGTGAGCTGCTTCTGTGTGGGACAGATGCTSTAGCATATCCCAGTGTGTTTGGAGAGGACGAGGGGTGAGGAATGTCCTGATCCCATTCATCTTTCTCCCCCACGGCCCTCTTGAGGATTCTGCTGCTCTGAGCCAGGTAGTGCCCCTGAAAGGCCATGCAACYGCTTGGTGGTGGGCTAAGGAAAGTGGGTTCTCCCCAAGAGCCACTCTCTGAGGAGCACCAGTGTTGCAATAGGACATGAAATGAACAACAGGCACAAGCTGACCGTGTCCAAGGTAAAAAGAGAGCAGTTTATTTCTGAACTCCAATATTTAGAGGCTTTCAAAAGTGACCATGGATTGGAGGATGAAATTGCCACCTCTCCAGCCACACTGGACAAACCAACAGTCTATCAATTCTCTCCTCYTCYAGAAAGGAATGCAAAACAATCATTATTTACATAAAAAGTGTGTGAGAAACTCCAGTACAAAAATGTAAACATCAGAAGGCTTAGAAGMACTTAGARGAACGGGGTGACACACCAGTGGCTGCAGATGCCCTGGGGCTGCTCTCTGGTAACCAGRGTTGTTCCCTGAGTGCAGCTCCTCCTTAGCTCTGGGGCTGCTCTTCAAGGCAATAAACTGTGAGGAGATTCATGGGACCTCTGGATACAGCATGTTCTTGTGTGAAGTTGAGCTGGATGAATAAAGAGTTAAAAATGCCCCTTTAGGAGCCTCTGAACCCTACTCCAAGCTCCAGTTCCAAGCAGGGGCTTGAGCACAGCTCTGACACTGGAGCACTGGTGTGTTCTCCTCTGGATGAGGAGCACTCAGCATGCCCAGGTGGGAGGTGATGGCAGCTCCATCAGTGGTTATCTGAAGGCCACAGGTGAGTCAGAGTCCCTTGACAGGGAGATTGGGCTAATCTGTGAAATGGTGGATTGCTGCTGAGGTGATTGCTCAYGTAAAGCAATCAGAGATGGACCGAGACAGCCCCTGGCCCCAGCGCTTGCATGGCTGCTGCAGGAGCTCTTTCCTCGTGACTTCCTGGGGTCCTTTGGGGGCTGATGCACATGGCCACGTGCAGGTACAGGACTCCTGGAACAGGTTGCTTGAGAAGCTGTGGCTGCCCCATCCCTGGAAGTGTTGAAGTCCAGGGAGAACGGAGCTCTGAACAACCTTCTCTAGTGGAAGTTGTCCCTGCCTGTGGCAAGGGCTGGATGATTGTTAAGGTCCCTTTGAACCCAGGCCATTCTGTGATTCTGTGACTTTCCAGTTACTATTCCCTCTCCATCTTTAGACAGAAGCTCCTGGCAGAGCTGGACTATGCAGAGATGCAGAGAAAGCAGCTGGCTGCTTGATCAGGTGCAGGYGAGGAGGACTTTAGCCAGGGCAGGTGGGTGTCAGCACCATGCCACGGCCCCGGCAGGCAGAGCTGCTTGCCAGGCATGGCTTATCCAAAACACAGCTGAAACCAGCTCATCGTCCTACACAGCCTTCCCAGGGTTGGAATCCGTGCTGGGAGAAGTGAGCGTTTATGGTGAGTCCCGGGGGGCGTTTATGGTGAGTCCTGGGGGGCTCGGGGGAGGGTGCCCGGGAGGCACCATCAGCCGGGGCCGGGCAGTGCAGGGACCGGGGCTGCGGGGGGAGCCGGGGCTGGCCGCCCTTTGCCTCGCTGCCCGAGGAGCCGCTGCTGCACCCGACGGCCGCGGGGAGGAGCCGCAGGACCGGGGATGCGGGCCCGGGGGCTCGGGGATGCGGAGGAGACCATCAGCCCGGCGGCCCTTCGCCCTCGGGGGCTGCCCGAGCGCAGGGCTGGGGGCACATGGCATCACCAACACCCCCTGGGTGCCGCCATCCCCTCCCCTTTCTTTTCCCCTCCCCAAGGCATACAGGGCCGTCTCCCGGGGCGGCAGGGCACAGGATGGAGGGATGGGAGTTGCCTTCTTGCCAGCTCSCAGCCCATGGGACTTGCTCCACGGTCCCTTTCTCTGGTCCAGCCTTTGTGGGAGCAAAGTACTGCCGCATTTTAGCCACAGGTGATTGCACTGGGTCCCCTGCTTGGAGCTTTCCTGATGGGCGAAGATGGGGTTTGGTTTGTTTTGGTTTGTTTTGGTTTGGTCTGTTTTTTTACAGAGCTGTGGTTTGGTATGAGGCAGAGCTTATTCCCTGTTCTTTTCCCAGCCAGTGTCTGGAGGGCGCTGGGTGCCCAGGAAAGGAGCTCTGAGGGCAGGTCCCCTGTCCCCAGGTGGGGTGGCAGCGGGGCATGGCTGAGGTCACACCTGATGAGGCTCCCCGTGTCCTTTGGCCCGGGCCTTGCCCAGCTCCCTGGCCTTGCTGGCTGCTCTCACACGCTGCCACCTCGCACTTGCTGTCCCCAGCCCGCGCCCCRGCCGGGGGGGCACCAGTCTCTGCCAGGGGACAGAGATGGTGTTTTGTTCCCCAGCTCGCTGCTGCCCAGAGGCTGATTGTGCACACACAGGACCCTTTCAGCACGGGGAGAGGAGGGTGCTGGCATCTGGGAACGMAGGGAACAAAGGGCCCCGTTGATGCTGGCTGCAGCCCCAGGGGTTTCTGTCAGCCAGGGCAAGGCTGAGCTGTGCCACTGAGCTGGGGCAGCAGCAGGCCATGAGCTAAACCTCCCCTGGCCAGGCTGCTTGGGCAGCTTTGCTGCCTGTTCAGAGGGGGCTGAAGCCAGGGAAGAGCGGGGGGAGTGGGATTTGGGCTCGGGTCCTATTTAGGAAGAGTAGTGAAGGTCCCACCCTGCCACTCCTGGGCATGGGGCTGTGCCTGAAATCTGCATTTCTGGACAGACCCATGGGGCTGGCAGCATCCCTCTGTGGCCCCACTCCCTGGAGGCCCCTGGGCACAGCTTCTGGGGAGACTTCCAAGAGAAACAACATTCAAATCAGTAATTTTTGAGCAGCTCCTGTGGAAAGATGCACCTAAGGGTTTCTGGGACAGAAATGCAGCAGCCAATGCCCTCCCACACACCAGCACCATGGACACGGTTACCAGTCCTGCAGCAAGTGGCACCACAGAGCCACAGACAGGACATGCAGGGCTCTGTGACAGCCCAGTGTGCCCCTGTGCCTGAACAAGGCCATCCTGTTCCACACAGGGCTCTCTGCAAGCGAGACAATYGCCCACCCTGCATGGCTCTGGCCATGACCATCCCACACATGCTGCCCTAGTGCCAGCCAGCTTGGCTGGAGATGTCCTGTTAGTTTTGTTGTGGTTTTGTTGTGCTACATGAGGAGACACAGCAGAGGCTGTCAGCACGTGGGCCGAGTGTCAAAGGGCAGCAGCAGCACCAAACACAAGCAAGYAGCTGCTACAAGACCCCAGCTCTCCTCAGGGCGGCTGGAGGAGAAAGAAGAGGTTTTAAGGGCCCCCCCACCAGCTGGGAACAATGATTTTGAAGTCAGAGTTATGAACCTCGTGGCTGGAGTGGGCAGAGCCCTGCAGGGGCTGCTGGCCCACACATGGATCAGCAAGTACTGCTCCTCTGAGACCTTCTCTTCCACAGCCTCCCTTTCCCTGGAGAGCCTCCCCTTTTTTTTTTTCTTGTTGGGGCAGAAGGTGAGAAAGCCAGCGCAACAAATGGACAGGCAGACGTACATCTTGTTCAGAATGTTCTTAATTTTAATGTATTTTCTTTAATTTTTATAAAATACATCCTGTAAGATAAGTCTTTAAAAACTTGCTCCTTTTTATTGCTGGTTAACAAGTTGAAATTCTAGATCAGAAATGAAGGAAACACTTTCAGTTGATTAACTCTTTTTGCGTGTGTATGTGTGTGTGTGTACGTGTGTGTGCGTGTGTGGGGTCTGGGGACAAGGGTGGGAAGGAGGACCTGGTTATTTTTTGTTAAATGGATATGAAAAAAAACCCCAGCAAACCCCCAAGAGAGATAGCACTGATGTGARTTTCCAGATCTTGACTGGTTTCTCCCCACCCTGGCATCCCTGCTGGATCTCCCCCCTCCCCATCCCKTGTGCGTTGGTAGCCTGGCCAACCTATTTCAGCATTCCTGGCAGCAAGGATCCTTCAAATGCACTGCTCAGCAGATCTGCCTCCTTATCCTTGCCCCTGCTGAAACCAGCGCTTAAAAATATATATAACAATACAGACATGGAAAAAAAAAATAAATCCATGCAAGATGGAGTTTCAGTCTRCCACTGAAATTAGTTTCTCCAATAAATAAACACGAAGATTAGCACTAAGGAGAGAGGCAAGGAGAGCAAAACGAATCACCAGTTGTCAGGGAGGACTGGAAACAGCACTTCTGCAGGTCTGGCTGGATCCATGCTACCCAGCCAGAGGAGAACAGTCGTGGAGGAGAGGTCTCCACCCAACCCCTTGCTCCCTTACCCCTCTCCATGGGAAAAGACTGGCACCAGTAAGGATCTGGATTGCAGAGACGGGCTGTGTTTGCACCCTGTGACCCCCAAACCGCCACCTTTCCTTCCCTCCTCAATTCCTTCATGGGTTTCACCTGGAAGCGAGGTGCTGCCAGTCCCTCCCACCCTGGCAGGCACAAGGCAGCTGTCCTGACTTGCAGGAAGAAAAGCGAGGGGACGCGGGGGACAGAAGGAGGGGCGGTTACACTCGACAAGGGGGAGAAGCGAGCCGAGCTCTGTGGCCCAGTGGAGGTTAGAGAAGCAGACGTGACCCCAGAGAAGAGCACCATTGTGAAGGGCACTGGCAGGGCAGGCAAGGCACGCGGTCCCGAGGGTTATCCCCTGCCTACGGAGGGATGGCTCTGGCTTTACGCTCCCAGGGCTTGCTGCAGAGGTGTCCCCTCCTCAGTCAAACCTATTTGCTGCCTCTCTGCTGCCTGGAGGGTAAAGCCAAGAGTCCCCCTTGTCTACAGAGACACCAAACTCCTTCAGGCTTTAATAGGAGCAGCTGGGTTAGGGCTTTATCGGCATTGGGATCAGCACTCTCTTCTCCACACTGGGAAGATCCTTGCCCTGAACTCCCTTTGCCGTGGCTGCAGCAGGCGATTTAGGTTAAATTCATCTTTCTCTGCTAAGGGGAAAAAAATCCTTCTCTTATTCTCCATCCATGGGTGGTGACAGCAGACAGCTCCAGGAGAGTCTTTAGCAATGGTACCAGGACTGGGCCAACTTCCTTTTCTCTCTAGGTAGCCTCTTGCTACTCACGGAGCAACCTACACTGATTTCTTCCTCCCAGGAGCTTGAAGGCCTTTGCTCATCCCTAGGCAACACTGGGACACTGGAGGAAGTCCCTCCTCTTCTCTGGCTGGTTTTGACAGGCTTGGCTCTGGAGCGAACCGGTCACGGATGAGCAACRAGAGAAAAGTGCATGAAGAGGCGTCCATCGGTGAAGCTCTCCTTCCTGGTCACGCTCAGCACAATGGATGCGAGGGAGGAAGAGGAGGGGAGTCATCAGCGAAGGCAGAGTTAACGCAGGAGACCTGGTGTCAGGTGGCTGCAGTGTTAAAGCCTCGGGTTAGACAAAAGGAGGACGTTTGGTCTGGCTGGGCTCCGCCTCGTGGGCTAGAACTTGGTGCCTCGGCCCATCAGCCTGAGGACTGCGAAGTTGTAGGTGGCTGCGATGATGAAGGTGACCTGTGGGCAGAAGGAGAGTGAGCGAGGGGAGCCCCAGCCCCACAGCCCCACAGAGCAGTGCCCTGCAGAGCCCTGCTGCACCATCACAGTGCCRTGTCACTGGTGTGCACAAGAGGAGAGCCAGGGAAAGGCCGGGCACGCCGTGCATTGGGACCTCTCCCTGGCAGTCTGCTAAAGCCTCTCCAGATCCCCTCCTGCAGCCACCTCTGCCTTATGGCCTGGACTCACCATCTGCACTTACGTGCCAGAAAACGACACGAGCACAGGCTCTGTCCCATCCGTGCCCACCACCTTCGCTGTCCTTTTCCCCCACATCTTTGCCAGGCGGAGAAGCACGGCTGGGCAGGGGGAGCACTGACTCACCAGTGAGACCAGCGTGGCAGCTGCCCCCACGAAGGCTGCGATGAAGAGGTGGAAAGTCATCTGGAACTGCAAGGGAACAGGAGGGTCAGCTCGCGGGGTCCCGTGTGCTGCCTGGGGAGGCCAGAGCCAAGGTGTCCCCCCGAGGGGAGCACTCACAAGGCAGCAGGAGTTACTCACCTCGCTGGTCTTGCAGATGGAGAGCAGGTTGGAGCCACACACCTTGCCAGGGAAAGCATTCCAGGGCAGGACGCCTGTGGAGACGTGGGAGCCAGGTGAGCGAGATGTGGCCGGCAGCTGACTCCCTCGCTCAGCTTCCTGCAGCCACCTGTCACACATCCTCCAGGATTTTGGGGCTCTTCAGCACCTGCCCTGCTTTATCCCACCCAACCTGCTCTCCATCCCTCTCCTCTGCCCTGATCCCTGGCTCCTGGGTGGTGAACCCAGCACTCACCGTACATCCTGGCATCCGCACACAGCGTGCCAATGCTGGCCGAGGTCTTGGTGGGGTTGCCAATGGACTGGCAGGTGGTCCAGGTGTTAAAATAGATGTAGACGGGCACGGCAGAGCAGGCGAACACCACGAGCCAGATGATGGTCAGGACGTAGGTAATGCCCACAAACTGCAGGGGGCAGGACAAAGCCGGGCACAGCCGAGGTTACCGATGGCCCAGGCCACGGACAGGGGAGCGCGAGGTTCCCCAGGCAGGGCAGGGCGTGGGGCAGGTGGGGACTGCAATGCTCAGAGCCAGCGTGGGCCCAGGCAGGCAGCACAGGACAGCAGCCCGGGCCGGGGGCTCCTGCTGCTCACAGGAGCAGGGCCAGTCCCAGATCCACGCCCGGCTGTGTGTGCATGGGGGGACTGGCAGCAGCAGGAATGCTGCCACAGTTGGGGGAGTGGGGATAACCGTGGCCATGGCCAAGCAGGGTTTGATTTCTGTGGGAGGGCAGCTGCAAAAGCTGCCTTGGCGTGTCAGTGTGGCTCTCCTGCCCTCCCTCCATGGTGCCACCCCAACCAGCCCCCGAGGGAACCACAGCCGTGCCCCTCTGCTCCCCCAGGCCACAGGATCCCCTTGCCAGCACTCTGTCACAGTGGAGTGGACGACCCCAGGGTACCAGGTGCCACAGAGCTTTGAGCTGCCAGCACTGCAGGGATGCTCAGATTCTCCCTGCCTATGTTTAAACGTTAAGCACTTTTATTAAACGTAGCCATTTGTGCTGCTTTGGCCCCCAGAAAACACGGCAAGCCTGGGTGAGGACAGCAGGGCTGTGCTTCCCTTTGGGATATCCCAAAACCCGGAGGGGCTCAGTCTCCTGCCCTTTGGCCGCACGGAGCGTGGTGAACCCGCTGGGGCGCGCGAAGGGGTGCCAAACCCCGGTTAAGATCACCTTGTCAGGATGTCCTAGCCACTTTCCCAAACAATGACACACCCGCTGCCACGAGTGAGCTCGCTGGGGGCCTCGCGCTCCCCTCCCTTTCGGGCCCCCAGTTACCGTAGCGCTGAGGCCCTTGCCGCAGATGGTGGTCCTGTAGTCCCCAAAGATTTGCCGGACGGCGCCGGTGGTGTAGAAGCCTTCGGCCAGCAGCAGGGCTCCATAGAGGAAGAAGAAGGCAGCTGTGCCGTAGATGAAGTACTGAAAGCCGTGGATGCTGTGGAGAGGAGGAGTGGGCAGGGGTGCTCAGAGTGCCAGAGCTCTGCCCTGGCTGCTGCTGCTTCCCTCCCCACGCTGCCCCACGGGGACCAAATAGAGGGTGAAGGCACAGGAAGAGCCAGCTGGGGCAAAGCTGTGGGGAGCAAGGCTGCCACAGACACCCCCACATCCTCCATACCTACCCCGTGCAGAGGTGCAGCTCTACCCAGGACACCTAGCAGGGGTCAGATAAAACTGGTGTGAAATAAAACAGGTGGCCACTTGGACCCTGCCATGGAGCCTTGGGCAAAGGCAGCTTGGGGTGTCTCTGATGTCTGGGTGAGATCCTGGCCCKGGCCAGCCCAGCCAGACACCCCAGCCTGGCACAGAGCAGGACAAAGCTGTGAGGTGGATGCCCTGCAGCAGGGTACTTACACATCRAGGAGGAACTCATAGTCCTGGTAGTTTTTGGAGAAGTAGGTCTCGATGAGCTGCTCGGTGCCTGTGAGGGCTTCGTGCCCACAGCCACAAAACAGTGCTACCCCAAAGAAGCACAGGCCAGTGGCAACCAGGGAAGCAAAGGGTGCCCCAATGAGACATCTGGCACAGCACTCGAGTAAACCTATGAGAAAAGAGGAGAGGTGGGACAAGGATTGCTTGGAGCCTGCAGCTCAGGAGCACTGTGGGAGAAAGGTGCCTGCCAGGAGGAGGAAAACAGGTGGAAGGAAAACCCCAGAAATGAACCATTGCAGTGCTGTAGAGCCAAACCCAGCAGCTGCCCTGAGAGCTCTCCAGCAGCTCAGGAGCCCCCCCAAGGGTGCCCGGGGATGGTGGCAGTGTGGGGCACAGGGGCTGTGAGGAGCCAGCCATGCTGACCCGTGACAAACAGATGGAAATGGAGCGTGACATAGCGTAATGCCAGTGGGACCTGGCAAACAAGCTGCTAATGGGCTCCCCACTGCCACCACAGCAGCACCACAGCTGCCTGCAGCTCTATTTTGCCATTAAAATAGAGGGGAACCCAGCACCTCCACAGAATCAAACCCCAGGGAAGGCCCAGCAAGGTGGCCCTGCTTGGGGCAGCACAGCAGGAGCCAGCACACTCCCTGAGCATCCTGGACTTCCAGGTGGCACCCTGGGCACTGGTCCCTTGCCTGGCACCCCGCAGGCAGCTCGGGCTGCAGCCGCCCCTTTATGCAGCAGACGTGCTTGTAGGAAGGAGCCGTGCCAGTTCCACAAAGGACAACACTTGTGTAATAGGTTTAGTCCTCCAGGAGCTGCAGGGAAAGCAAGGACACACAGCAGTGTGCTGCTCGGAGTGCCTGAACGCTGGGTTTGTCAGCAGTGAGGCCATGGGCACCTGCTCCTTCTGCACGTCGGGGCTCTATTGGGCAGGAGTGTTGGCTCAGCTTCCCTGTGGGCTGGGTTGGGGGTGCCCAGCCAGTTTCCAACACGGGCTCAGTTTCCCTGTGGGCTGGGTTGGGGGTGCCCAGCCAGTTTCCAACACGGGCTCCGTTTCCCTGTGGGCTGGGTTGGAGGTGCCTAGCCCGTTTCTAACATGGGCTCAGCTTCCCTGTGGGYTGCCTTTGGAGGTGCCCAGCCAGCTGCTGTCCTGCCTGCTTTGGGGGCAGACAGCCAGGTGGGTTTGCACCCACCAGCATCTGGTTCCAGCTAAGCTGGATGAAGCTGTTGCCCTGGCTGTGTGACCCCTGGGGCAGCTGCTCCCCTTCCCCAGGACAGGGGCTGTGGCACCCCACTGCCCAGGGCACAGTGGCTCCCATCTGAGCACAGAATTCTTGCCTTGAATGCCAAAAAGGCACCCACACCAAACCCACGCTCCTCCACAAACCCCACAGTGCTTATCTCCTCCCCAAGAGGACRAGAAAGCCGTGGGGTCCTGGCCAGCCCTGCCCTCCCCACTGGGAGCAAGGTTGTGCAGTGGCACCGAGGACAATGGGGGATTGTCCTGGCACTGCCACCCCAGTGGCTGCCCCACGCCAAGAGCAAACAGGGAACAAAGGCAGCGCTATAGGGGAGTGCTGGGACCCCTCCCTCTTGTTTGCCTTGGACACAGCACATCCAGGGGGCCTCCTTCATCCTGGGAGCGCTGCTCCCAGCCTCGCTGGGACTCACGGGTCTGGCCCCTTGCTGGGCCAAACTTGCTTTTTCTGGTTTGATTTTTGGCCACCTGGGAGATGGCACAGAGGTGCCAGCTCTGGGGCAGTGAACAGCTCCATTCCCAGGGGACTGAGAGCCCTGGGATGCCACAGGGCCCCTCTGCTTTGGGAAGCTGCAGGGGCAGGCCTGGGGAGRGAAAGGAGGGGAGAAAGAGCCCTTGTGCCACACAATCCTGAGCCTTGTACCCAGGCTCCGCTGCTGCCAGCGCCAGACAACGTGCTGCAGACAGGAGCAGGGGCAGGGGGCCAGCAGAACAAGGCACCCCTGGGAACAGAGCAGCCCTAAAACCCCAGGGGTACCCCAGTGAGTATTAGCTCTGCTGTATCTGTGGGGAAACTGAGGCACCAGCTGTGGCTCTGTTTTCCCAAGAGGCACCAGCAGTGATGGGCTCAGTGCCCTGCCTGGACCTCACAGCTCCTGCCAGCCCCAGGCTGCAGCTCTCATGTGGTGAGGGCTGCAGTGGGACAGGCTGTGGGGATGGCATCTGCCCCCACACACAGCACAGGAGCACCTGGGGACAGAAAACTGCCTTGGGAAAGAAAACCTCATCCCTGCCGGGCCAAGGCGTCCTCCCTCGGCAGCTGCCACGGGCACACCGGGGTCATCAGGACCTCACCAGCGCCAGAGAAGACTTTCAGTGGGCTCTGCTGTGGGCTAAGGTCCCCAGAGCCACCCAGGTGTCCCCCACCCTCCCCTCATACTCACCCATGGTGCTGGTCGTGCTCAGCTCCCCGAGCGCCGCTCTGGCTCTGCTGCTTTGGTGCTGCCCGGCGCTCCCACGGCCCGGATCCCCCCTCTGGGCGCCTGTCCCGCTCTCCAGCAAAGAAAAGGGCTCTGTGAGTGACAGCCACCCCCCTTAAAGGCACGGGCCCGCCCTGCCCGCCCCCAGCACCCCTTGGCTGCCAGCTCCCGGGTGATGCCAGCGGCACTCGGGGGGAAAGGGCTTTGCAAAAGTGACACAGCGCTCTGGGGCAGGGGAGGGGGTGCYCCCCCCTCACTGGTGGCTCTGGGAACATCCCCCAGCCCCACCAGGCTGTGTTTGTGCAAGCTGCCCACTGAGGGAGTGTGGCCCTGCGGGACAGCACTGGTGTCCCCCTGCCACCGCCCTGATTCCCAGCGCCTGGCAGCAGGGAAGAGGGGTTCCCACCCCAGGAACCTGCCGTCAGCTTTGGGGGCTCCAAACTGGAACTTTCGCCCTTTTTGATGGRAACCTTGCAGCTACTTTGCCCAGCCCCGTGGCCCCCATGGGGCAGTGGCATTCTGGTGGGGACACCCGTGGCTCCCCGTGGCCCCAGGGCTGTGGCAGGTGCAGCCTGGTCCCTTGGGTGCCCCAATCCCGTGGGTGCCCCAATCCCGTGGGTGCCCCCGGTCCCCTGCAGCTGTGCAGGCAGCAGAGGGCCAGGGGAGCCTGCAGGGGGCAACCGGGCCCTTCCCGGCAGCGCGGGGACAAAGCCCTGCTGTGTCCCTCAATGCCCCTCGGCGTGCCAGGCGGTGCCCAGGGCCTGCCTGTCCCTGCCCTCGGGGACACTGCTGGGCTGTGGCACGCTGGGACCAGCCTGGGCCACCCTCTGGGGACCCTGCCCCTTCCCCACCAAGCCAAAAAGGCGCCCCTTGGCCGGCCCACGGCGGGGCTGGGGGCAAACACCGCTGGGGCATCTGTGCCAGGGCGTTGTGGTGGCCGAGTGCACCCCACAGCAGCGGGGCACAGCTCCTGGCCCCACAGCAGCCCTCCCTGCCTCCGTTTCCCACTGCAGAGGGGCTGCCTGGCGTCCTCTGTGGAATGGGAGGGGACAACAGAGCAGGGGGAGCCTCGGCCAGCACTGTGCAACACCAGGTGGCCTGGCAGCCATGTCACCTGGCCATGRTGGCCTCGAAATGGCCATGGGAAGGTGACAGACTTGCAACACCCCTTTGGAAATAGCCAGAACCCCTCCAGCCCCTGGAAACCGGCAGAGCCCTGCCTGCCTCCCAGGGAAGCCCAGAGGGACCCCCAGCCACCAGGAGGAAAAAGTRTTACATAAAAAGTCCCCCATAAATAAAACCAAGTGCAACATAACAGGAAAAGAATAAAATATGACATGGGGCAAAAAAATACCAGCTCCTCTTTTTGTTTCCACAGAAATTCCAGGTTTGCTGGCTCTGCCATTTCTGAACAATCTGGAGGGAAGTGGGAATTTTACCTCACTGGGCAGAAGGTGAGCAGCTAAGAGGGACTGTGATTCCTGCAGAAAGTGCTGTAAAATTCTTGGCTATTGGGCATTTTTAGTCAGCGGGYGGATGACAAAGTGTGATGGAAACCCCTTGGCCCTGTCATGAGTGGCAGTGGGGATCAGCCACCACCTCCTGGCAGCGCTCCATGGATGCTCCAGAGCAGGACTGCAGGACAGGGAAAAGGGAGAAATCCCCCCTGYGGATTTCTAAGGCTTGAGGGAGAAGGAAATGTGCAGGGAAGAGTTTGGAGCTGCCTTTCCCRTGGCAGCCTGGAGGGGACCCTGCCCCAAGCACTGGGGGGGCACCCAGAGCCCACCCCAGGCACKGCCCCTGCCTGCCCTGGGGGGCACAGCCTGGGGGCCACGGGGGTGATGGAAAACCCTTTCTGCATCCCTTGGTGAAAAATGCCTATTTTATGGTTGCCTTTTYGCAAATATTCAAATGAATATTATATGTGTTGTGTTAGAAAGTTATACTGTATTAATTCTCTTGAGTAGTGTGCTAAATGTAGTTTTAGGTTATAAAAAAGAAAGAACTAGCAGTGAGATAGCAGCCACAGGACACCCGAATCTTTCAGAGGAAAAGAATTTATTGCTCCATTATCAGAAGAAATGAACAACTTCCCACCTCGAAAGAGTCATTAAGATTCAGAGGAAGAAGTTGACACTGACCAGACAGAGTCCTGTGTTTGAATGGAATTTATGCACCATGTGTGAGGTGTATGAATATGCAACAGGCTGTTGTTTTTAAGGGTTAATCCTCTGTTAACGTGGGTCCTTTTTTGGGCTCGTGCTGCCCAGAAAGAGGTACCCGGACCATCCATAACTCTTTGTCTCTATTGTCTCATATTGTCCTAATCCAAATTGTCCAAATTATTATGACTCTAATTGTATTACTATTTTTATAACCATTTTATTACTATTAAACTTTGAAAATTTAAAAAAACAAGTGATTGGCGTTTTTCTCCCTTTGCACTTCAGCTGGAGAGCTTGGGAGAGCCCCTGCTGCAAAGCCAGCCGTGCACTTCTGCATGGCCAGAGCAATCCTGCAGCTCAGCCCCTCCTGGATGAGCCCCCAGGGAGCTGCAGGGAGCCTGCCAGCCCACATCCAAGCTCTCCTGTTGGCTCGTCCCTGCCAGAGAAACCACTGCTGCTTCCCAGGTGGGGAACACGCCAGGCTGGTAAAAATAAACATGCTTATAAATCAATTTGGATCACCTTGCAGTTTGTTCTGACCCTTGGGCAGCGAGCAATTGCATCCAAAGCCCCGGGAAATGAAGGGCTTAGGCAGGAGCCCTCACTAACAGAGCCTGGCACTGCCACAGTGCCCCTGGTGAGGTGTGTGGGGCTGGCAGGGCAGGGCTTGGAGGGGGTTTCCCTTCCCCAGCACCCCCARTCTGCACTGAGATGCTGCAAAGGGCTGCACCAAAGTGAAGGGTCTGGATGGGCACACACACGTCCCTAAATACACTCTCCATGTGAAAAGGACTCCCTGGAACTTTTGTGGGTTTTTCTCTTGACAGCTGCAGCTCAGACTCAGGCTTCCCCTGGGCCCTGGGGCTGGGGGACAAGCAGGGGACATCAGWGGCAAAGGGACAGCCACACAGGCGCCACTGGTTCATCCACTCCACTGCTTTAGTGCAAAGCAGCGGCATGGAAAGCAAGCAGCACGTGGGGCAGGGGAGCAGAGCATCCTCCTGTCCCTGCCCCTGTGCAGCCACAATCGCCAGAGGCTGTCACTGTGCTGATTGTCACTGTCACTGTGGTGACTGTCACTGTGCTGATTGTCRCTGTCACTGTCACGGTCCCATCACTCTGGTGGCACAGGACAGCCTCCTGCCTGTCCCACCCCTCCCAGCACACGCTGGGCGGGCAGGCAGCCCTCCCTGGGGTGAGGCCAGCTGGGAGAAGGGGGTTTCCTGCAGTTCCAGGGAGCATTTTGTATTCCCTGCTAATTGATTTCTTTGCTTACAGCCCCACAGGGGCTGCATTTCCATTTTCTGCACTCCCATGGGCACGGGGCTGGGCTTTCAAAGATGCACAGAGGCCAAAACCAGGGTGTGCTGACCCTGCAGAACCCAGGCAGCCCCTGCAGTGTGCTCCCCAAAATGCAGGCACAGCCCTGGGTACCCCCAAGAGGCAGCAGCAGCAGCAGCACACGTGCAGTGCCCTTATCCATTATACATCTGCCAGCAGGAGAAGCCCCAGCCCATCCTGCCACAGCTGAGAGCCTTGCTGCTATTTTTAGCCACTCTCTTCCCTGGTCAGGATGAATTTCTTGTCATCTGCTGCTGATTTTAGCTCTGCTTTTCTTGCACCTCCCTGCCCTGCCTCGTCCACTATGGTGCTGTTCACRGGGGTCCSAGGAWGAGGGAAGAGATGAGAATCTTGACTCCATGKTTCAGAAGGMTGATTTATTATTTTATGATATATATTACATTAAAACTATACTAAAGATTAGAAGAAAGGATTTCATCAGAGAGCTTGAAAGGAATAGAAAAAGAATGGAATAAATAAAATTATCTGTGACTGACCACAAAGTCTGAGCCAGCTGGACTGTGATTGGGCATTAATTAAAAACAACCCCATGAGACCAATCCCAGATGCACCTGTTGCATTCCACAGCAGCAGATAACCATTGGTTACATTTTGTTCCTGAGGCCTCTCAGCTTCTCAGGAGAAAAAATCCCAAGGAAAGGATTTTYCATAAAACGTGTCCGTGACAGCCACCAGCGGGGTGAACCCCCCAGCTGGGAACTGAGCCCAGGAATTTTCCTGCCCTGCAAACCCTCCTGATTCCCCAGGTGCTGTAGGGATGTGCCCCTTGTYGACAGAGTGACAAAATTATCTTTTGTCTCYTTGCAAAGGAAAAAAGCCCAGAAGTTTCTCTCTTCAATTAGGTAAAAATACACTTTATAGGACCTTAGGGACTTAATCTCAAACTTAAGGATAGCCAACTGGACAGAAGCCAAAAAATCCCGTAAGCAATTCACTAGAAAAAGAAGAGAACAAAGGCAGTAATCACTTTTGTGATGTGTTTTACCAGGAACAAGAACCTCTCTGGCCTAGCTCCATTTTTCTCTGTAAAGAGCTTTGTTATTTTGCCTTTTATTAAAACTTTTCCTTTTCCAACACTACCACAGAAGCCATCCTGCTGATTTTGTGCCATCTGAGKTGGCTGAGCTATCTCAAGTGTGATATATGTGAAAAATGCCAATCACTTGTTTTTTAAAATTTTAAAMGTTTAATAATAATTAAAAAATGGTTATAAAAATAGCAATATAATTAGAGTAATAAAATTTTTGGACAATTGGGATTAGGACAATATGARACAATAGAAACAARGAKTTACGGACRGTCYGGGTACCTCTTTCTGGGCAAAATAAGCCCAAAAAAGGACCCACGTTAACAGAGGATTAACCCTTAAAAGCAACAGCCTGTTACATATTCATACACCTCATACCTGATGCATAAATTCCATTCAAACACAGGATTCTGTCTGGGCAGTGTCAGCTTCTTCCTCTGAATCCTGACGGGGTCATCAGGGCTGAGCAAGGTGGGAAGAAGTTCATTTCTTCTGATAATGGAGCAATAAATTCTCTGTCTCTGAAAGATTCAGGTGTCCTGTGGCTGCTATCTGGTGTGAGTACCTCATTCCTTTCTTTAAAAAAATATCTCACGCATATAGTGCCTATTTTAGCAACAAAAGTGACCTTTTACCTACAAAACTACATTTACCATACTATTAAAATGTGAATCCAGCACTACTAACCAATACAACAAAACACACATAGCAAATATCTGTGTAGAGCCACTTAATATGCACTTTTCACATAGAGATCTCCAAGAGCTGATGTGACCRTGTTCACAGGGGTCCGAGGAAGAGGGAAGAGACGAGGATCTGACTCCATGTTTCAGAAGGCTTGATTTATTATTTTATGATATATGTTATATTAAAACTATACTAAAAGAATAGAATAAAGGATTTCATCAGAAGGCTGGCTAAGAATAGAATAGAAGGAATGATAACAAAGGTTTGTGGCTCACGCTCTCTGTCTGAGCCAGCTGGGCTGTGATTGGCCATTAATTAAAAACAACCCCATGAGACCAATCCCAGATGCACCTGTTGCATTCCACAGCAGCAGATAACCATTGGTTACATTYTGTTCCTGAGGCCTCTCAGCTTCTCAGGAGGACAAATCCCAAGGAGAGGATTTTTCATCGAAGATGTCTGTGACAAGCTTATAGGACCTGGCTCAAGGGGAACATTATATCAAGCTGTCCCCGACCTCACCAGGAGGTGACAGTGCCCGTGGGCAGGCTGTGCTGGCTGCAGCACTGTCTGTCCGTCTGTCCATCTGTCCGTCTGTCCATCCCTCCCGGGATGCCAAGGGCTCCCCCGGAGCCAGCCCCGCTCCCTCTGCCCGCCCTGGCTGTCCTCACTGTCCTGCCGGTGTTCCCGGCTCGCTGCAAAATGTGCTAATAAAAATTACATTAAAGAAGGAAGGAGCTGCTAGAGGCTGTCAGAGGACAGGGGAGGCGTGCTGAAGGACAGACAGACAGGCCAGTGCTGCAGGATGACAGGGGAAGGGAAGGGAAGGGAAGGGAAGGGAAGGGAAGGGAAGGGAAGGGAAGGGAAGGGAAGGGAAGGGAAGGGAAGGGAAGGGAAGGGTGGGACCCTGAGCCCCCCAGGGATGCTCTGGGGCTCTCAGACCCTCCCCAGCAGGCAGGGTTGAGGCAGTGCAACAAAGCCCTGCAGGATAACCCGGGGTCAGAGCCCTCCCAGCTGGCACCAGCACTCACCCCCTGCCTGTCCAGGCTCTCCTGGGAGCACAGGGGCACCAGGAGCTGCTGGCCAGCAGGGATGGCACCAAGATGGGCTCACCTCCCTCGCAGTCACCCTCCAGAGAAGCTGAGCAGATGTCTGCCCTTCTGTTTGGYGTCTCTGGCCGATGTTCCCCTCTGCGGGAGCCTGGCTTTTCAAACCTACCCAGTTTTTAAGTTTGGGAGAGCTTGTCCAGCCTGTGCTCTGCGCCTGGCTCGCTGCTGGGGGCAGCAGGGACCAGGGCAGGGTGCCTGCCACCCCAGAGGGGACACCTGCAGGAGCCTCCCTGCTGTCCCACACCTCTCCCAGGCTGTGTCACCCAGSTGAGTGTGACCGTGTCCGCACTCCCATCCAGTGAGCAGGGGTCCCAGGATGAGGGAAGAGACGAGGATCTGACTCCATGTTTCAGAAAGCTGATTTATTATTTTATTATATATATTATATTAAAACTATACTAAAAGAATAGAAGAAAGGACTTCATCAGAAGGCTGGCTAAGAACAGAAAAAGAAGGAATGATAACAAAGGGTTGTGGCTCAGAGTCACAGCTGACTGTGATTGGCCATTAATTAGAAACAACCCCATGAGACCAATCCCAGATGCACCTGTTGCATTCCACAGCAGCAGATAACCATTGGTTACATTTTGTTCCTGAGGCCTCTCAGCTTCTCAGAAATCCCAAGGAAAGGATTTTCCATCCAAGATGTCTGTGACAGGTGAGCGCAGGTGTTGAGGCTGTGCGGGTGCCTGGGGGATCAGCTGCTGGCAGCAGAGCCCAGGGCTCACCCAGGAGGTGCCAGCAGTGGCAGGTGCAGTGCCCTCAGCCCGGGCACTGGAAGCCTTCCTGGCTGCTCACTGCTCCTTTTATCCACCAAAGAGCCCTGCTATTTACTGCAGAAACTGGGGGTAATACAGTGCTACAAACAACTCTCTTAGTCAGGTTTCTAATTTCAACAGAAGCCCCCACAAAGCCTCTCACTGTGCAGTGAGTCCCTCACATTAATTACAGGTTGGTGGAGAAGGTGATTTCTTTTCCCCTGGCTCCTTTTCCAGCAGATCTGCCTTTCACATGCACTGCCTTTCTCCTTGATTTTCTCCCTACTGGAGGGTAAACAGATGCCTCACTCTGATCTTTTCCAGGCTGTTCATTACTCTCTCACTCTGCCATTCGTCGGGTCATATTCTTGAACTGTTCTCATTTACTTTTCAGAAAATCCTGGAAGGGAAAGACAAATGTCATCCTGCCTCCTTGGAGGGGGTGGGGGATGAGAACAGCAAACACAGCCCAGGATTGTCCCTGTGAAGCTGCACTGGGCTCTGCAGAGGGAGGCGCAGCAATGCCAGCGCCAGCTTCAGCTCTGGGCTGTCCCCATTTATTTCTTGCTACCCATTTGAAAAGGCTCAGGTGAATTCCTGTGCTCCCAAACAGCCAAGGAGCTGTTGGCTTGTCCCACAAGGGCCCCCAGGAGGCCCAGTGATGCTGAAGGAGGTGCTGGGTCGGTCAGAACAGCCCTGRGCAGTGGGGTTGTGCCTGCAGCGCTCAGTCTTGGATTCCTGCACACAGAGAGCCTGACCCTGCCCTTCCCCAGAGCCCAGGAAGATGTTCCTCATTGCCTGCCAGGGTGATGCCCCTCTCAGGGACAGGGACAGGCCTGGCCCAGCCACTCTGAGCCCTGTCCTGGGGCTGGCAGGATGCCCTGCAGGTCCAGCTGCAGCAGGGCTCTCCTGAAGGATGTGTTGGGGGAGATGAAACGGGAAAGCCTTATAAATATGATTGTCTGGCAAAAGATTTTGAGAATATGGAAACTATAAGCGAGATTGAAATGAAAGCAAGCTTTGAGATCCCTCAGTTACTGAACAACTGGAAAACAATGGTGTGGCTGGCTGAAGGTGATCCCCTTTGGATGGAACAACACCCTCTGCTTGCAGACAGGCCCAAGGGTCAGAGCAGACCCTGCCAGCTTGGCAGAAGGGCCCAAAGAGGAGTTTTTAGGGTTTGAAATGTAACACAGTATGGTAATGTAGTGATTCTTATAGGGTGTATGGAAATGCTGTAGGATTTGTATCTTGTACTAGACTGGTTAGTGAAAATCAGAATATGCAACACAGAAGAAGATTTATTGTATTGTAACGGGAACCTCACTCTCTTACCTTTTTTACTCCCTTACTCTCTTACCCTTTTACTCTCTCACCCTCTCATCCTCTCTCCCCCTCTCTTCTCTCAGCCTGCTCTGAGCTGTGSCTGGCAGCTCCCAGCAGGGCCCTGCACCCAGGCCCTTTGCAATAAACCCCAAGTTCCAGACCTGGCTGCAGAGAGCTCTGTCTCTGTCCATCCTGACCATCCCACCCCCCGATGCTCCCACAGATGAGCCAGGGGGCCCTGGGAGGGGATGGCTGGGCTGGACAGCAAAGGGCAGCAGTGACAGCCCCCAGGGTGGCATTGCTGTCACAGCTCCCTGGGCCTGAGCCAGGGACCAGCCTGGAGAGCTCAGCCAGGGGCAGGGCCAGGAGGTGGCAGTGAGAGGGGCAGACATTCCCCTCTGGCAGCACTGCCCGTTCCCAGGGCTGCAGACACAGGCAGCTCTCACAGAGGGGGCTGGGACAGCAGCCACAAACCCTGCTGTGGCCCCTCAGCTGGGAACAACCCCTGGACACCACACAGCCCCTGGGGGGCTCATTGGTGGCTCCAGGCCATTCCTGAGGTGATCCCTGTGCAGCCCCCCCGTGCCAGCAGGAACCACCTGGGCATGGCCAGGKGGTGACACGGGGACACAGGAGAGGCTTTGCCAAGATGCCACTTGCAGCAGGGACAGACAGCCCAGAGCCCATGGCAAAGGCAGGCAGAGGACGGGCTGGGGATGAACCTGGGATGGCAGGAGGCTCCTCATGGCACCATCCTCTGCAGCACCCAGCRTGCTGTCCCCTCCCAGCCATGGCTTCCCTGGCACAGTGACATCGCCCAGCCCTGAGGGATGCAGGTGCCACCGTGGCAGCTCTGCTCAGACTCCCACAGCCAATATCCCTGGAAGCAGCTGCCTGACCTGCTGCAGTTTGATCTGTCAGCAGTGGGAGCATTTTAATTTCAATAAATCCTCCATCTCCACCACAGAGGCCAAGCTGGGCATGGAGGGGAGTGGCAGGGGCACAGGACAGGGGGCAGAGGGCACAGAGCCTGCTTATTCTTCCTTATTCTTCCTTATTCTTCCTTATTCTTCCTTATTCTTCCATATTCTTCCTTATTCTTCCTTATTCTTCCATATTCTTCCTTATTCTTCCTTATTCTTCCTTATTCTTCCTTATTCTTCCTTATTCTTCCTTATTCTTCCTTATTCTTTCTCCCCTGCACTTGCCACCTGCTGTGGAATGTTCCCTTTTCCAGACTTGTCCCTCCTGGGGGTCTCTGGTTGAAGGCAGAGCCCAGACCAGTCCCGTGCAGTGAGGTGGGGCCGGCAGCCTGCAGGGCACAGCGCACAGCACAAGCCCAAGGTCTGCTCCTGGTGATCTCCTGCTGCTCTCCTGCTTGGAGACTGCAGGGGCTGAGGGCAGGGGAGCTGTGGAAGGCAGCACAGAGCGCAGAGCTCACCAAACCCCAGTGCTGCTGCTGCAGGGAGAGATGTGCATCGCCATGGCAACCGTGGCCGAGGATGCACAGAGCTGGGCACCCCAGTGGGGAGGGGACTGGGGGACACTGGGGCCTGTCCCCACTGCSCCAGTGCCACCCCTCAGCCCAGCCCTGCTGCTCTGGCACAGCAGCTGCTCCTTCCCCTGCTCACAGCTGCAGTGGCCGAGGGGAAGGCAGAGTCAGGGCTGAGGGTCCTGCAGTGCCCAAGTCCAGTGGATTTTCTCCAGAGACACTGGAAATGCTGGAGGCAGCCAGAGCAGGGTCAGGCCAGCACCCTGGGGAAGGGAGGTGTCCTCTGAGGGGTTTGGGATCTGTGCCAGGCTTTGCTGCTGTCCCTAAGAGTCTTGCTTGACACTTATCTAAATTAAATCTCCCTGTTCATCCTGCTGGCTTGCCAAGGTCACAGGATCAGGCAGYGCCATTGCTCCAGCCTTCCCTCTGCCTGCAGCTCCCTCCTCTCCTGCTCTGCTGCAAACACAACCCCCAGGGTCTCCCAAAGCAGCTGGAGTTGGGACCAGTGTCCCAGTTCACCTTGCAACCCTCTCTGGGTCACCCTGCCCTGCCTGGGGAGGCACTGGCTGCTGCTGGCACTGCCACACCAACACTGAGCCCCTGCTGGGTCCCCAGGGCCCCCTGTGCCCTCCTCCTACACCTGGTG
>JACDOX010000016.1:180563-293109 GCA_014549065.1 Cardinalis cardinalis
GCGCCCGGGGCGGCGGGGCTGCGGGCTGCGGCGGGATGGGCGCGCTCCGGGCCGGTGCCCTCGCCTTCCTCCTCCTCCTCCTCCTCGGCTGCCTCCTGCCCCGGCGCGGCCCGCTCAGGTGAGCGCACGGCGCGGGTGCTCGGTGCTGCGCGGGGCCGCGGGACCCCGGCACCCGGACCCCATCCGTCCCCCGGGAGCCGCGATTCCCCCCGGCGCACGGGCATCACCCCCTCTCGGACACAGAGCTCTCCTGCGGGACCTGGGCACCCCCTTCAGACCCGGACCATCCCCRGACCCTTATCCCGACCCAAACCCGGACCTGGCTCCGCGGCCTGATGCCCCGGACAGAACGCTCCCAGCTCCTGTCTGCACCTCSCGCAAACCTGGCCTCGCTCCCCATCCCCCTGGACCCTGACCCGGCACCCCGGGGACCCAGCAGCCTTCCCCCTCCAGTCCYCACCGCACACAGCCAGACCCTGCCTGTCCCCAGCCACCGCCGAGGGTTCCCCGGGCCAGCGGGAGGGTCACCCGTGGGAGAAAAGGAGAGCTGAGCCCCGTGATAGCCCAGGCAGCTCCTTCCCTGCTGCTGCAAAGCCCCTGAGATGTCCAGATCCTCTCCTGGCTCGTGGTGTTTGGGGAAAGGAGAGCTCAGGACGGACCCTGACCCAGACCCTGGGTCACTCGGGACAGTGGGTGGGTGCCCCAGGTCCCCTGGGTGCAGGAACAACTCTTGGCCCACTTAGGTGGAAAATGGAAAGCCCCTCAGGTCCCTTTTCCATCTCCGTCCACCTTGGGTGTTATCTGGGACGAGGTGGGATGCAGGRGAGAGGGGGTCAGGAAGGGAGAGCTTGGGGGCTGCAGGACTCCTGGGCTGAGCCTGATCCCGGTCCCCTTCCCAGCACTCAGCCGGTGCGGCTGGAGGGGCATGGGGGGATTTGCAACACTTATGGCAGGGAGGGGTAAACCAGAATTGCTTCACGTGCAGAAACTGCTTGTCTCAGGGCAGCGTTTTTAGGCAGACATCAGCGTTTTCAGCCCTGCCATCCGCGGGCTCCAGAGCGGGGCTGAGTGAGCTCCAGGGCCCTGCGGTGCCCGGGTCGGGGCAGAGCCCCCAGGGCAGGCAGTGCTCAAGGCAGGGGCCGTGCCCCAGGGCTGCGTTCCCCTGCCGGGGCTGCCGCGGGAAGTGGCTGCACTCTGGGCGTTTTGGCATCCTCCACGCTGCTTTGAGCATCCCCGGGGCTGCAGATCTGCTGTGGCGCTGTTATCTGAGCCTCTTCAAGGAGCTACCTGCCAAGGGAGCCCGGGAGCCTCCCTCCCACGTGCTCCAGGGGAGAACCCTCGCTGTCCTCTCCTGTGAGGAGGACACGGCTCACAGCTGTGTGCCAGGCAGAAGCCTCACTTAACTCCTTGTTAGCCCGGCCTCTGGCAGCCCTCCTCCCAAAGGCACCACACCCTGCTCGTGCAGCTCCCGGTGGGGAATTTCTCCCAGCCTTTTGCTCTTATCAGGATGAATCTCAGGTACTCTCTGCTGCCCTTCTCTCATTAAAGGAAAACCTGCCCCACTGGAACATTTTGGTTGTGGCCATTTCTAGCTGGTAAGGTGCACATAAACCCCTCTAGGATGAATCTCACCCCTTGAAAGGAGGTAGGAAGAAGGACCACAGGGTTCCCAGCATCATCCTCTTCTTGCAATGATGGGGTTGTAGCTCCAAGCAGGAGTGAGATCCACCTGGGCACAGACCTGGTGGAGTTATAAGGCATCATGCAGCAGCACCAGTAGCATGCTCAAAGCTCCTTTTGTGTCCAGAGATGTCTGGCTAATTCCTCTCCATCACAGCCACAGGCCTGGCAATGTGGTGAGTGAACATCTCTCGCATTGTTCCTTGAAATTAYCATTACAGACTGACGGGAGGAGAGAAGCTGGCAGGCTAAGATGCATTCACAAAAATATCCCCTCCAGAGTCAGTTTAAATAAATCTCCCTCGTCATTCAGAGCGCTGTGTGGGAGAGCTCATCCCCATGGCTGGTGTGGAGGTGGGCTCTGCTGCTCCYCTCCTACCACATCTCCCTGGCCCCTGGCAGGCTGTCAGAACCCAGCTGGACACTCCTCACTCAGGCAGGACCGTTGTGTCCCCCAGCCCCCCATGACAGGCAGTGTGTGATTGTTTGCTCAGCAACTCAAGCTGGAGCTGTAGGTGGAACCTGAGAAGAAGCTTCCCTGCTTCCCCCTCCAGCACCGGCTGTGCCCTGTCCCCACCACAGCCCTGGAGCCAGGAGACACTGGCCCCAGCCCCATGCCAAGGGACAGTCAAAATGTGGGCATGTGACACTCAGGCTGCTGCAGGTGAGGGGAAAAGCCACCAGGGTCCCAGCAGAAGGAAGGGATCCCCCACCATGCTGACCGGGCACTGGAGTGGATGCAGCACAGGCCAGGGGAGGCCAAAATGTGCCTGCAGACCCCTSACCTGCCTCCCTGCCCCACAGGCTGGTCTCAGGGCGGGAGGAGATTAAAGCTGGCTCCCGAAGCTCACCCCAGCCCATGTCACCCTCTGATTTCCTGGACAAGCTCATGGGACGAACCTCAGGGTACGACGCCCGCATTCGACCCAACTTCAAAGGTAAGAGGGAAGGTGTGAGGGCTCCAAACCTGGCAGATCCTGGCAGCTTATGGCTGCCCAAACCCAGGGGCCTTGGGGCAGGAGCCTGGCCCACATCCSTGTCCCAACACCCTGCGCAGAGTCCCGGCTGTCCTGCCAGCCCTGTGTGCTCGCTTTGCTGGCAGCACGGGCGCGCTGGGGTCACCTGCAGCGCCGGGGCTGGCCCCACAGGAGGGGACGCCTGGGTGCCTTCAGGAGCGGTGTCACCGGGGCTGACCCCACAGGAGGGGACGCCTGGGTGCCTTCAGGAGCAGTGTCCCCGGGGGTGGCCCCACAGGAGGGGACGCCTGGGTGCCTTCAGGCACCAGCAGGAGCGGTGTCCCCGCGTGTGTGGCCACACGTGTCCCAGCAGCCAGCAGCAAGAGGAGGCTCACGCTGTTTTCCAGGTCCGCCCGTCAACGTGACGTGCAACATCTTCATCAACAGCTTTGGCTCCGTCACCGAGACCACCATGGTGAGGGTTTGGGCAGCCTCCCCCAGGGCCTCGGGGCTGGCAGTGGCTGTGCTGGGGAGGGTGTGGGTCCCCRTGCCCATGGCTGTGCTTACAGGGCTCCTGTCACCCCTTCTGGCACCACATGCAAAGCCATAGCACAYGGCTGTGGYTTTCCTGGGRTCAGCTAACACAAGCTTGGCTATGTGGGTCACATTCCCTGTGCCTAAGCTGGAAGAAAGAGCCCCTCAAAGGGTCACAGTGGGGCAGATGGATGTAACCCCCTGCCATCCTGAACCTCCTTGGGCGCATGAGGAAGTCCCAGGGCAAAAATTTCCTATTTGTGCTTCTGCAAAAGCCTTAGTGCTATCAACAGGCCCGCAGAGCCATGTGCAGAATGCTGCAGGCAGCAGTTACTGGTCTTCCACCTCCTCCTCCTCCTTCTCTCAGCTGCTGTGGCCTTGGCTTTTTAATTTCCCCTGGCTGCCAGCAGCATGGGAAGGCTCCTGAGCTGCCCCTGCTCCCTGCTTTATTAGTGGCAGGCACACAGCAACAGCGGGGCTGAGCCTCAACGGAAGCAGCCCCTTCCTCCTCCTCCTCCTCCTCCTCCCGGGGCACCAGGGGGTGCTCTGAGCTGACGTGGTGCCCTCTGTCCCAGGACTACCGGGTGAATGTGTTCCTGCGGCAGCAGTGGAACGACCCCCGCCTGGCTTACCGGGAATATCCCGACGACTCCCTCGACCTCGACCCCTCCATGCTCGACTCCATCTGGAAGCCAGACTTGTTCTTTGCCAACGAGAAAGGGGCCAATTTCCACGAGGTCACCACTGACAACAAGCTCCTGCGCATCTTCAAGAATGGCAACGTGCTCTACAGCATTAGGTAGAACCTTCCCCCCTGGTGCAGTGCCTGCATGGGGAGGCAAAGCTTTCCTCCTGCCTTTCATGTGGCAACTTTTCCCCTCTGTCTGCCCCAGCTCCAACAACCRCCTCCTTTCCTATGCCTCCTCAGGCTGACACTGATCCTGTCCTGCCCCATGGACCTCAAGAACTTCCCCATGGACATCCAGACATGCACCATGCAGCTGGAGAGTTGTGAGTACCTCGGGGGGTTCGAGCTGTGCTTCATTTCCCTCTTCCCATCCCATGCCCTTCCATTCCATGCCACCTCAAAAGCTGGCAGCTCACTTTTTCTGAGGGACATGAGCAGGAAAAAGCACTTGTTCAGGGTGGGGTTGAAYGGGGTGCATGTCCCCATCCCATGGCTCCCTACATCCCCTCCAGTTGGCTACACTATGAACGACCTCATCTTCGAGTGGCTGGAGGAGCAGGAGGCCGTGCAGGTGGCAGAGGGCTTGACACTCCCACAGTTCATCCTCAGGGATGAGAAGGACCTGGGCTATTGCACCAAGTACTACAACACAGGTGAGCACCCCAGGGACCTGCTGCCACCCCTCCCATGGCCTGGGGTCCCTCTCGCCCACTGGGGCCCTCTTTCCCTGCAGGCAAGTTCACCTGCATCGAGGTGAAGTTCCACCTGGAGAGGCAGATGGGTTACTACCTGATCCAGATGTACATCCCCAGCCTACTCATCGTCATCCTCTCCTGGGTCTCCTTCTGGATCAACATGGATGCGGCACCGGCCCGGGTGGGCTTGGGCATCACCACGGTGCTCACCATGACCACGCAGAGCGCCGGCTCCCGCGCCTCCCTGCCCAAGGTCAGTGCTGCTGCCTGCTGGGCACCAGCCCAGGGGCAGGGGCAGCCTTTCCCTGGCAATGCCTTGGCTTTGGAGCCTCATCAGCTGAGGCGCCACACGTGCAGAGRGGAAACGCTGGCTGTTCTAGCCAGTGCCCAGGCTGAGAGGGCTCCCAGCTTCCTGGCAGTGGGGGGAACAAGCAAGGTGGGCATCAGTCAGTGGGTCCCTGAGCCCCCTGTCACCCCGGCAGGTGTCCTATGTGAAGGCCATTGACATCTGGATGGCCGTGTGCCTGCTCTTCGTCTTCGCCGCCTTGCTGGAGTACGCGGCCGTCAACTTCGTGTCGCGCCAGCACAAGGAGTTCATGCGCCTGCGCCGCCGCCAGCGACGGCAGAGGATGGTGAGTCCCCCCCTCTCGTGACATCTGCTCGTCCTCAGCCCCTGAGGGGACAGCCCAGGGCTGCAGGGACGGTTTCTCAGCAGCCCCCAGGGCAGGGCTGTGTTCCATAGCCGCAGATGGCTCCCGGGGCACCCCAGGGACCCACGGGCACTGCAGCACAGGGCTCAGCAGCCATGGGTGCTTCAGGCCCTGCTTAGGGTGCTGTCCTTCTCCTGCTGGGACAGCCTCAGGCTCTGCTTCCTCTAAAAATGCAGAAAAATAAGCAGTGAGGATGGGGGAAACCAGCCTTTCCCCTTATGTGCATTCCCAAACCTGGGCTCTTTGGCAGTGACAGGGACTCACTGCTGTGTCAGAGAGGGACCTGGTGGCACCCAGGGACAGGTGTGGGCTGCAGATGAGAGCGCAGCAGGATCTGGAGAGGCAGGACCCCTCACTCATGGAAATAATCCTCCCCTCTGTCAGCCCACCAACAGTGGCATCAGGCCTGCAAGAAGCTTGGGGTAGGCATGTGGCTGCCCCACTCTCATTTTAAACAGCCTGTGAGGCACCAGATCCACACGGAAGACACGAGTGCACACACACACAAACACACACAGTATCCCATGCAACCAAATCCCTTCAGCATGTGCTGAAGACAGATCCCAGAGCCAGGGCACACTGGGGGGCTCATTCCCCCCAACACACAGAGCCCCCRTCTCCCCCCACCATCCCCACCCCGGCACCCAGAGCCGCTGCCCCGGGTCACCCGCTGTCCTGTTTCTGTTTGGTGCACACTGCTGGATGCCACAAGGGCCTGAGCAGCGGCACGGCCAGCCTGGAGTCCCTGCGGCAGCCGAGCAGCCGGCGCAGCAGCGAGCACACCTACGCGACGCTCTGCAGCTCCCGGGTAAAGCACGACCCTGCGGCAGCCCCCGTGCTTCCCCAGCCAGCCTCACCCTCCCCTCCCCACAAGGAGCCCCCAGGAGCAGCCCTGGGGGCAGCAAGGGCCTGTGGAAGAAGCAGGGTAGTGATTTGCACAGAGTGTGTGGCTGATGGGTGAGGGTTTGGGCAGCCTCTCCCAGSGCCTCAGGGCTGGCAGTGSCTGTGCTGGGGAGCGTGGGGGTCYCCAGTGCTCATGGCTGTGCTTACAGGGCTCCTGTGACCCCTTCTGGCACCACACTAGGGACATGCAAAGCCATAGCACAYGGCTGTGGCTTTCCTGGGGTCAGCTAGCACAAGCTTGGCTATGTGGGTCGCATTCCCTGGGCTCAAAAGTGTTGAGAGAGGGATGGGAATGGAGCAGATTTCCCTGTGGACAGCCCCACTCCCTGCCTTGGGTTCCCCTTTTGTACAGCAGCAGCACAGTCCCCTTTGCTGAGGGTGACTGATGGCTGCTCCTGGGCCGCTGCCCAGCTCCCCAGCCGTGCCCACASCCCTGGCAGGGTGAGGCTCTGCCTCCCTGCAGGCAGGTTCCAGGCACGCCCAGCTCTGTTGGTACCTCACAGCCCTATCGCCCACCGAGGGCCTTCTGGGGCAGGGAGCAGAGAAAGCAAGCTGCACCCACACTGCTTTGGGGCTGGGGTTGTTCTTTAGGTGGGACAAACAAAGCTTCCCCWGGGTCTTGTTGCTGTCYCCACCCCAAACTGAGACAGGACAGCTGCCTGCAGTCACTCCTGCACAAGCAGCTGCTCAGGGCACATGAGCACTTTGAGGCATAGGGAGAAGTGTGGGGCAGGGGAAGCTCCCAGGATGTTGGGGAGACACAGGGGATCAACCACAGCTCCAGGGAGGAGATCAGGCCTGGTCACCCTCACCTCCTCTACACCATCAGCAGCCCTTGGATGCCAGGAGAGGCATCTTTGCACTCTGCCTTTCACAGATGACTCCTGGGGAGCAGCACCCAGCCAGGGCAGGCAGGGGGAGGCTCTGGACTCAAGGACTGTGTGCTGGCTTAGAACAGASCAAAGTGAGGCTGCAGAGCACCCCGGGGTGCTGCTGGCACAGCACTGGGTGCAGCCAGGAGCACCCAGGGGGCTGCTCAGTCAGAGATGGGAGCAGAGCCTCACTACACACAGCTCCTGTGCCTGAGAAAGCAAAGCCCGGGATTCATAGCCTGAGGGCAAATCCCTCCCACAGACCACCCAAATCCRGGCTCAGGAACCCTGGGCTGGGGGAGCAGCTGCTGGCCCCCAGAGCACACAGAGCACCCAGGCCCCCCCATCCAGAGGGGCTGCAGGCACTCAGCCTGAGGCAGGGAAATAAAACTGTCCTGCAAATGAGAACTGACCTCAGCAAYCTGAGCCACTGCTGCTCTTCCCACTGTAAAATCTTGCTTAGCCTGTGGATTGCTGAGTTAAATAAAGATGCCAGGGTACAAACTCTCTGCATGAGAGCCCCCGTGCCGGCCGAGTGCCTGCAGGGGCTGATCTCAGCAGGCAGCCCCTGTGTCCTGGAGGGCAGTGCTGGCCAGAGATGGTGTTTGGGGTCCCAAGCAGCACCCAGACACAAAGTGAGGCACTGACCTGCAGCAGGCTTTGAAAGAAAGGACCCACCACAGCCAGTTATAGCACCAGCAAAGGCAGAGGGGAGCTGAGCTGAGCCACAGAGACCAAATGAGTCCAGGGGCTCAGCAAAAAGCCAGATGTGCAGCCTGTGCTTGCACATGCCCATCCCTCATCACATCTCTGCACACATAACCCTCTCCAAGGCTAAAACAAGGCAAGTGGCTCCCAGTGCACAGCTGTCGATGGGGAGGAGGGCAGGCGCTGCTGGCCAGCCCCTGAGGCACCCAATCGGTGCCCTGGACAATGGCAGTGGGCTGTGACCAGAGACTCTCACGGCAGTTCTGCAGCCTTGATCATGAACACGCAACTCCATGGGCACGTTGCCCCCTCTGCAGCCCTCTGCCAGSAAGGGGAGAGAGAGGCTGAGCAAGGGCAGAGAGACCAGCAAGGAGTCCAGCTCTCTCAGCCTCCCTCCTCTGCTGCCCCAGGCAATCTCTGCCGAGCAGCCATGGGGAGAAATGAGGGATTGGGTTCTTGGAGGGACTGGGGTGCCCTGCAAGCCCTGGTGGTAGCCAGGTTCCTGCATCCCTGCTCTGCTCTGCCCAAGCAAGCTGCCTGTCCCCTCCTATTCACCATCACAGCCACACTTCCASCCCACAGCAAACACAGCAGTGCCTGCACACCTCAGCTCCCTGCACCCAATACACCCTGCACCCCTCTGTGCCCCCTTCCACCAGTTCACCTCCCACCCCTCTGGCCGCCAGAGCTGGGAGGAAGCTGGGGGGATGTGTCGGGCTGCCAGGGTCGGGCTGCCTTTGGATGCACCCTGGAACACGAGCTGGACGAGAAGGCAGGGGCTCGGTGCTCACCCCTACCCTGTGCACAGCCAGCTCCTGCTCCTGCCTGCATGGCTGGGGCTGACAGAGCTCCCAGCCTGGCACGGGCACCCAGCACCCAGCACCAGGGCTGTGCAGGACGTGCAGCCTCCCCCCGCAGCAGCAGCACCGCCGTGCCCTGCCTGACCGCCTTTCCTTCGGCAGGAGGAAGAGCTGAGCCGCGAGAGCCGCTTCTACCTGCGAGGCTACGGGCTGGGCCCCTGCCTGCAGCCCAAGGAGGGGGCTGGGGAGGGCCCTGCAGCGTTCAGCCCGCCGGCCGCGCTGCGGGAGGAGGAGAGCCTCCGCAGGCGCTACCTCGACCGCGCCAAGCGCATCGACACCGTCTCCAGAGCCGTCTTCCCCTTCACCTTCCTGCTCTTCAATATCTTCTACTGGGTCGTTTACAAAGTGCTGCGCTCAGAGGACATCCACATGGTGCCCTGAGGCTGGAARAGTAGGACTGACTGCCTCTTGGTGTCAACCCTACAGTGTGCCCAGCTGCCAAAGGCTCAGCCAGAACTACATTTCCCTCTGTCCCGGAGCGGTGGCACAGCTGGGCCGGGCCTCAGAGCCTGGACGTGTGGCAGCCCCCGTGTCCCTCTGGATTCCGTGGCACAAAGTGGGGGATCAACAATCACAGGTCCCCACGGTCAGCTGGAGAGAGGGACCCCTCCTGCTTCCTGCATGGCSTCGCCCCAGGTACCCCGGGATGCTGTGCTGTCAGGGCACAGGGAAACARCTACACYCCAGGAACGCTGTGCTGTCAGGGCACAGGGAAACARCTACACCCCAGGAACGCTGTGCTGCTGSGGGGAGCCCTGGGTAGCCAGGGGCACAGGAGAGCCCCGGGTACTCTGGCACAGCCAGTGGCCAGGAAACATCACCTTCCAGAAAAATACCCTCCCCTTCTCCACACCTACCGTGTTAGGCTGCTGCTTCTCCAGCCTGCATCACTGAGCTGTGGGGCAGGGATTAGGCTGCAGTCCTCTCTTCTGSCCTGGAGCTTGGTTGCAGGAAAGAGCAGGCAGCACCCCTGCCTGCACCTGGACTGTGCAGGATGCTGGCTGTGGCCCCATAGCCCCCTGCCCAGCAATGCACAGGGCCCCTGCAGCCCCAGCCAGCTCCAACACACAGCAAAGCAGCAGGCTGGGGATGCTGCCCTCCCTGCAGAGCTCAGAACTGCCCGTGGTGCCCAGGGCTGGATTGTGGCAGGGACAGTGGGCAGGAGGCTCYGTTTGCTCCAAGGAAAGGCCAGCCCTGAGGCAGGCAGCAGGCAAGCTCAGTCCTGCTGAAGGGGCCCAGATGGCCACTGCAGTTGCAGATGGGAGTCACTTGGCATTGGGGAGATGGCACTGCCTTATCAGCAGGGTAGGGCCCACAGCCTGTCTTCCAAGGGAGATCTTTTGGGGTGGAAGCWGTGGGGAAAGCTTGGCCAATCCTTTTGGAGGAACAGAGTGAGTAGTGGCATACCCAGACTGTTGCATTTCCAGAGCACCACAGTGCCAGAAGAGAGACAGAAGTGAAAATTGCCCCATTCCTCAGCCCAGCATCTGAGTGCAGCATCCCCCGGGCAGGCTCATCCCTAATACTCTTCCACTGGAGAGGAGAGCAACTGGAACCCCAACAGGACAAGCTCAGCAAGGCTTCCAGCCCTCCAGACCTGGTACCCTCCATGCTTTGCAGGAAATAAAAGCAGCAGGTGATGCTTAAGTCCTCCAGAGAGGAGTGTGGTGATGCTCTCCTTTCCCTCTGCCCTCAGGAGGTTGCAGCCCAGCAGGCCTCACAGCCATGGGTGCAGGAGAGGGCCCAGAGTCTTCCAGGCTGGGCAGGATGGAAATAGGATTCCCTCATTTCCTTGAGGGCTGTGGTGGCCCCATGGCACAGTGAGTGCTCCAGTGACCCACCTGCCATGGCAGAATGGACCCTGCAGGGCAGGGGGACATGGGCAGGAGGCCAGCACTGCCTTCTGAAACCAGACCCAGGCAGAAACCCCTGCTGTGATGCCTGGCCTGGCTCCTCAGGCACCACTCATCCCCCTCTTCCTCACAGGACTGACCAGCAGCATCACCCTCTGAGCCCCCTGAGCCCCATAGAGTGCTCAGCCACTTGCACCCATCCCACAGAWGGGGCAAGCAGAGAACTGGCTCCAGGCCACCCCATGAGGGGACTGAGGGACCCACAAGGACAGGCTGAGCCAGCTGYATCCCATTGCCAGCCCTGTGCATGCCCCCCCTGCCATGGGGTTCCCCATGAGTTCCCATCGTGTGTCCAGGCCAGACTTGCTTTTGGGGAGCCCCATTTGGAGGCACCCTGGGCTCCCCCAGCCCCCRAGGCAGTGCCAATCAGGGAGGTACCAGTGTCTGAGCAGCACCCACAGGCACTGGGTGGCCATGCCAGCCTCCTGCAGTGGTGGGTTTTTAAACAGCATCGATCTTCCTACGCAAATAAAGCTTTCTGGGATTTTCGGCGCTGTGTGCTGGGGATTTGTCTCTGCCAAGAACACTGCAGCCAGCTCCCACCCACAGYGTGGGGAGGGGACAGGGGCACAATGCCCTGTGGGGTCAGGAGCCCTGACCCACCATTACACCCATACAGACATCATTACCTCTCCACAGGTGATTTTTCTGACATAACTGATGACTGCCACATTTAACTCCCATGTGGGAGATGCCAGGAGGGCTGGGCAGGAGCCCCCTGCAAGCCCTCAGCCCCAAATCTCATCACTTTCTGTCCCCCCACAGTCACCCCAGCCCTTTTCACCCACCCAGGCCTGGCCAGGGGACAGGACCCAAGATGAGGTGGAGCTGGGGGGGTCCCAGCTCTGTGGTGGAGCTCAGACACCCGAGCATGTGCAGCACCCCCAGGGCAAACCTCCCTGCGTGGCCCCTCAGCCCCTGCACTCGGCTCCCTGGGCAGGAGCCAAGCTTACAGAGCTGCCAGCTGTCCTGGGGGGCTTACGCCAGCCCTGCAGTGCCACCCGGGGCCGGGGCTTTTGTCCCCAGCTGGTGCAGGGGTGGGCAGAGCCCGCAGCTGAGGGCTGAGCGCCCAAGCAAACATCAATCTCCCTCTGTGCTCCCGGCCAAGTCTCACAGAGCAGCTCTGTTGGTACCTTGCAGCCCCATCGCCCTTCTGGGGCAGGGAGSAGAGAAAGCAAGCTGCACCACGCTGCTTTGGGGCTGGGGTTGTTCTTTAGGTGGGACAAACGAAGCTTCCCCGGGGTCTTGCTGCTGTCCCCACCCCAAACTGAGAGGACACAGCCAAGGGGAGAGCTGTGAGGTATTTCACACCAGTACTGTGTCCCCAGTTCCTTCACTCCCTGCTCTGGAATCAGGACATCGCATCTGGGCACTCAGACAAACCCTGAGCCATTCAGCTTCAGGAACCAGCACATCACCAAAAAAAGAAAAATGTAAAAACCCAACACATCCCTCCCAAGCCAAAGCCCCCAGGTCCCAGGCACTGCTCGAGCAAGGGGAGCTCATTTCTGGCATCACCCTTGGAAAGGCATAAGGGCAGCACCACCCCATGGCTCTGCAGGCATTTGTGGTTCAGTGTCCCTGGGGGCAGTTTCAGAGTCAGGAGCAGCACTCAGGCCCTGCCCCTGGCACTCCCAGCAGCCCAGTTTGAACTGGGATTCACTGGGATACCCTCACAGCTGCAGGGCTGCCACTGCCCTTCCAGCACACAGCTCCAGGGGGTCCCTCACATCTTGGGGATTGAGGTGCTGAGCTCCATGTCCTCTCACAGCATGGCCAGGGACCAGCCCAGGTGGCTCAGCCCCTCAGCAAAGCCCACAGTCTTTGGACAGAATCAGTTTTTTATTTCCTGTTCAAGGCTGTGCATTGGTGGGTGCATCCCAGTCACCACAGACAGCAGCTGTGGGCACAGCACCAACAGCCATGGCCAAGTTAATTGCTGGTTTAAAAGGAAGTTAATGAAGTTAACACCAGGTTAATGGAACTCCCAGACAGCAAAATGAGCATCACCAGCACTGGCAGCTTCCCAGCTCCTGCTTGCAGCAGGGCCAGGAGCACACACAGGTTGAGGACAGCAGGGTCCCTTGCCAGCCCCAAGGGCTCCTTGGGGGCCCGTGTGGGGCCAAGGAAATGCGCCTTTGGCTGGGCACTGCAGTGACAYGCCAGCCTGGCCCCTGCCCACAACCACACACAGCCTGACCCTGCTGGCACTGAGCTCTGCTGCTGTCCCTGGCAGCATCAGGGTGCCAAACCCTCCCTCGTTCACCCTCTCCCTCACCAGGGCCTCTGCCCCCTTCCGCAGCCTGGAGCTCCTGTGGGGCAACTCCAAGTGCCAGAGGTTCAGCAAAGCATCYTGTGCACACAAAGCAGTGCCTGCAGGACAGCCTGCCCACACTGATCCCAGCCCCAAGGCCAGGGCAATGCCACAGGAACAGCTGGCAGCTCTTCTGGGGCTCTGAGCAACCTTTGAACATGGCCTGAGCATAGAATTCTTTTAAAGGAAATAGCAAGCTCCAAAAGTCAGCCAGGCAGCCCTGAGCAGGCCAGGGCTGCCCCTTTACACATGGGAAAAYGGACACAAGTGGGAAAATGGACACAAGAGGAAAGCACCAGGAGCTGGACTGGCACTGTGCCCTGCTGGGATYGGCCATGCCACAGGCACAGGGCCCTAACAGGACCTCCATGGGGACAGGAGCCTGCTGGCACAGGGTGCTCTGGCAGTGTGGCTGTGCCAGCACCCCAGCCCTCAGCACAGCCCTGCAAGAGCTGYCCCCCCAACACAGCATCCCCTGCCACTCAAGCTGTGGCATCACACCACAGCCTGTCACCTCCAGTTGCTCTGAGAGGCAGCACCATGGCCCTGCCAAACTGTCACAGAATGTTTTATGAAAAATTCTCTCCTTAGGATTTTTTCTCCTGAGAAGCTGAGAGGCCTCAGGAACAAAATGTAACCAATGGTTATCTGCTGCTGTGGAATGCAACAGGTGCATCTGGGATTGGGCTCATGGGGTTGTTTCTAATTAATGGCCAATCACACTCCAGCTATCCAGACTCTTAGTCAGTCACAAACCTTTGTTATCATTCCTTCTTTTTCTATTCTTAGCCAGCCTTCTGATGAAATCCTTTCTTCTGTTCTTTTAGTACAGTTTTAATATAATATATATCACAAAATAATAAATCAAGCCTTCTGAAACATGGAGTCAAGATTCTCATTTCTTCCCTCATCCTAAGACCCCTGTGAACACCATCACACCAAACCCCACACCACCACCCCASAGCACGGCGTGGGGACCAGCCTGCCCCACTCTGGGGACACCACGCAGCCCACACAGCATCCCAGAGCTCCCATCCCGAGGGGTGTGGGGTGCCAGGTACTCCTGGGGACAGGCAGGACACCTGGGAAGCAGCAGTGAGGGAGTGCTGGGGCACAGAGACCAGCAGGGATCAGCCCTGCAGCATGCAGTGCTCTGGCAGTAGGGGATTRCTGCCCAGCTCCGGAGAATGGTTTTGCGCAAGAGAAAACAAAGCCAGGCGGTTTTCGAGCCTCCAGGGTGTCTTGTTTTGCCCCACTTTGAGAGATCTCTGCGCTTCAGCTCCCCGAGGGACAGGGGGAGGACCCCAGCACGGAAACAAGGAGTGATTATCAGCCCGCGGGCTCTGAGGAGCTTTTGTTCCCTGGCCGTGGCAGAGCAGGGATGGGAGGACACCTAGCGAGCTGCCTCGGCGGCACCCTGAGCCCCGGGATGGGCACAGCCCTGCTGTGCTCCCATCCTGCCCCCCTCCTGCCCTGGTGGGGCCCACAGAGCTCCAGGGGGCTCCAGGGCTGGTCCAGCCCGGGGGGAGGCACAGGGGACARCTGGCTCCTCACATCCCATCTCCCACGGCTGCCTTGCCAGCAGGAGCCTCCAGTCTCCTTGACWGGCCACACGTGCCACCAGTGCTGCTCATGGCTGTGTTACTGCTGCAAAAACAGGAGTTAAATCCAGGGCTCAGCTCAGAGATGCTGGCTGGCACACAGGTGCCCTTTACAGCTCTCCAGGTCCGGCTGACACCAGCACTGCCCCTTTCCTGAGGTTCTCATCTCAACTCAGTCACATGTAACTGGTGCAAATGGGGTGATGCCCAGTGACCATGACTTCTTGTGGCTGAACTTGTTGAATAGAGACCAAAACCTTTGTGTGCAAAGATCTGGATGGGCCCAAGCATCCCAAGCAGAGACAGGCTGGATCCAACACCATGGAGTCCACACACACAGGCAGAGAGGCAGCAAACAGCTTGGCCATAATCCACACACACCCTGGATTGGGCTGGATCTGATCAAAGAGCACAGGGAGAGGTGCTTGGGAGGAGGACTCATTCAGGAGCTTCTCACAGAGTTTTTAAAGCAGACCTGAAAGGCCAGGGCCAAAACCAAGTAYTGAGCCCATGGGGTACAACCTCTCTTCCCCAGGACCCTGTGCTGACAGAACACACAGAGACCCACACCCTGCCCTCACAACAGCCCCCAGCCCCTCAGGCAGCCCCAGCACTGCTGAGCACACAGAATCACTGAGGTTTGGAAAAGATCTCTGAGACTGAGTCTAACCTGTGCAAACCAGAGCATGGCACTGATTGTTGTGTCCAGTCCTTGAACACCTCCAGGGACACTGACTCCACTTTGTTGGGCAGCCCATTCCTATGTATAATCACCCCTTCYGTGAAGAAATTACTCCTGATGTGCACCCTGAACCTCCCCGGCCCAGCCTGAAATCCTGTCCCTGTGACCGTGTCCCTGTTCCCCGGGAGCAGAGCCTGACCCCACCCGGCTCCCCCTCCTGCCAGGGAGTCGTGGAGAGCCATGGGGACACCCCTGAGCCTCCTCTTCTCCAGGCTGAGCCCCCACAGCTCCCTCAGCCTCTCCTCACGGGATTTGTGCTCCAGACCCTTCCCCAGCTTTATTCCTTCAGCAGCTCCACGTCCTTCCTGAGCTGAGGGGCCAGAGCTGGGCACGGGTGTGGCCTCAGCAGTGCCCAGCACAGGGGGACAAACACTGCCTGGCCCTGCTGGCCACTCTATTGCGGTACCGGCCAGGTGCCAGCGGTCCCTCGGCAAGCTGGGCACGCTTCACACGGCCGGTGCCGCCCCGGGCGCGGCTCCCCCGGCAGCTCCCGGCAGCAGTTCCGGAACGGCACAGCCCGACCGCGCCGCCATGGGCCCCTCACACCGGTCACGTGACACCGCCACACCTGACCAGCGCCAGGGGGCGGGCCGGTGCGCGCCTCGCCGCCCGGGATTGGCGGAGGGGCGGGCGGTGCCGCGCGACGATTGGTTCCACGGTCAGCCCTGCCCGCCGACTCCCCGAGGATTGGGCATGCGGGCTGTCAATCAGCGGCAGTCCCGCGGCGCGGCGATGGCGGCCGCACGGTGGATGCTGCGCTGGGTCGCGGCGGTGGCGACCGCGCTGTCGGCAGCGCTGGCGCTGGACAACGGCCTGGCGCGGACACCACCCATGGGCTGGCTGCACTGGGAGCGCTTCCTCTGCACCACCGACTGCGCCGCCGAGCCGCGCCGCTGCGTCAGGTACCGCCGCGGAGCACGGGGAGCCGGGGGCAGCCCACTCACGGACAGCCGGCCCGGTGCCCCGGCAGCCGCCGTCCCTTCCCAGTCACGGACAGCCGGCCGGTGCCCCGGCAGCCGCCGTGCCTTCCCCGCGCTCCCCCGCGTGCCCCCGGCCGCCCAGCCCCGCGGCTGTGCCGGTGGTACACAGCAGACGTTCTCCGCTTTCTTTGCCGGTGGTGCCGTGGCCAGCGAGCAGCTGTTCGTGGAGATGGCTGACAGGATGGCTGCAGAGGGCTGGAGGGACGCGGGCTACGAGTTCATCTGCATCGACGACTGCTGGATGGCCCCGACGCGGGACAAGCAGGGCAGGCTGCAGGCGGACCCCAAGCGCTTCCCCGGGGGGATCCGCAAGCTGGCCGACTACGTGAGTGCCACCGCGGCACGGTGTGACCCAGCCGGGGAGCCGGGGAGGGCAGGCTGGGTGTCACTGCCGAGATAAGGCCCTGCCTGCCACTGTGGGGCTTTGCTTCCCCCGCTGCCCCAAATCCTCTTCCTCCTGCCTTAAGGCTGCCCCATGCCAGGGTCTGTTTCTGTCTGCAGGTTCACTCCAAGGGTCTGAAGCTGGGAATCTACAGCGATGTTGGGAGCAAGACGTGTGCTGGTTTCCCTGGCAGCTACAACCACTATGACCTGGATGCCCAGACATTTGCTTCCTGGGGTGTGGACCTGCTCAAGTTTGATGGCTGCAACTCTGAGTCACTGGAGCTGCTGGCAGAAGGTAGGCATGGGCTCAAGGCAGCTATTCCCACGGGTGGGAATATTCTGCAGGMAGCAGCAATTCTAGGCCCAGCATCAGGCTCCAGGGACTCACTTTTCCCTAACAGCATACTCATTTAAGGGACTTGCTTACAAAAGCAGATCTGAGGCTCTCAAGGCCAAGGTGTTGAGTGTTGCTRTGTTAAGTGATTTTACCTGCTCAGTCTCCTGGAGCTGTCCTTCCAGCACAGCTCAGAAAAGGAGCTGTGAGCCCAGAGCCTGGATCAGGCTGAGCACAGGCACATCAGCTGTGTGCTCTGGGAGGGCTGTGCTCCCTCAGCTGTTAACTCRGCACAGGCTGTGCCCTTCTGCAGGGCCTGTACTGCAGAGCCCAGAGCATTTCACACACTTAACCCTTAATCCCTTTGGTGGGGCCTCGTCAGCGTGAATCTGCCTGAAGCTACAACAGTTTGTATCAGCCAGAAAAGGAGCAGTTAGGAGGGCTTTTAACAGATAAAAATGAAGGGAATTATGGCATAAAAATCCTACTGGGGTTTTCCTCTTAAAGCACAGCAGTGTAAATACCACTTCAGAAGTGATTTGCACAAAGGCTGGCGAGCCAGCAGCTGAAAGCTCAGCAGCTCCCAGTGCTGAGGGAACTTGGCTACAGCCTCTTCTGAAGCACAGGCAAATCCCAGTGCCACAGGAGTAGCTTTATGGGAAGAACACTTTAACTTAGAAAGCTTTTTTCTCTTGACTGGGCTCTCTGGCTGCTGGCACAGTCAGCACCACCACGTTTGGCAGCACRAGTCGTGCACAAAGTCCTGTCTCTGCCTGGCAGGGACAACCTGCCCAAGCGACAGTGCCACAAGCCAGATGGTGGGGCATATGCCAACTGCCACAGACAGGAGCACAGCTCAGCACCCTGAGTGACAGCTGAGCTGAGAGCTCCTGCTGGATCATATGTGWAACCCAGATACAATCCAGTTGCACTGAAGCAGTTCCAGAGGAGAGAGCAGACTTTTCATTCCCTCTCTGCCAATTGGAAGGGACTGAACAGGGCTGTTTGGGGACAAGGACAGGAAAAACTTGAGCTTTTGCATTCCTGCCCAGTCCATATGGCGCAAGGGCCTCACGAGAACSTACTCCTACATCACCCAGCAAAGCTGCACTGCCTGATAGATACTGACTTGTGTTTCCTGGGTATCTAGAGGAAAAATGCCATACAGGAAAGCTTTTAACCTCTTCCCCTGGCTGTCTGTACTAAGGGATCAGCAGTCTTGGAGCAACAGCCTGCCCAAGCAAAGCCCCTGTCCCTGGGAGGCAGGTGACCAGCTGCAGACTTTAAATTCCCCTGTTCCCCCTGCGGTGTCTAAACCACAAAAATGTGTTCAATATTAATTTTGCAAGAGTTGAACTGAAACCTGAACCTGTGACATTGGCTTAGTTCTGCTGTGTGACCAGGGAGGTTGTGTAAGCTCTGTCTGTGCTCTTCCTCTAGGATACAGGCGCATGTCCGTGGCCCTGAACAGGACTGGAAGGAGCATTGTGTACTCCTGTGAGTGGCCTTTCTACCTGAGGCCTGTGCAGCAGGTAAGGAGTGCCTCCCAAGGTTTATCCTGGGGCTCAAGTRGGAAGAAGAGAAAAACATTTAAGATTGCAAAACAGCACCCTGAGAAACTTGCTGCTCTCTGTTCTGACAGAGAACAAGGCTGTAAAATGGAGAAAAACCCTCTTATTCCAGAGCCCTGAAGCATTCGTGAACCATTGCTCTGCCTAAACAGATTCAGTAGGGTTCTGCAGCATGAAGGCACAGCCCAGATGGAGCATGCCAAAAAAACCACAGCATCCATCTGCTTCCTCTCTCCAAGGAGCCAAGCAGCAAACCACTGGCAGTGCAGACACACAGCCTAGCAGATAGCTCAGGGTAATTCCTCCTGGACACAGAGTGCTGCAGGCTCAGCCTTACAGACAGCTCTGRGGACCACCAGAGAGGCTTTGTGACATCCCCTACATTGTTCAGTGACAAATTTCTGCCAGCCAGGGTCTGTGATTGACACGTTGCCCTCCACCCACAGCTGGAATTAAATGCGTTACTCACAAAAGGATGTAAACCCAAAAAATAGCAGTAATTACTGGGATACTACATTTTAACACCACTGGCCTTGTCACACCTTCAGTAAAATTGGGAAGGAATTTTGTAACAGCTGGTGGTCACAACTGTTCTCCCAGGAGGAGCAATAGTGTTGTCTAGAACATATCACAGTGGAGTTACTGGGCACAAAGCATTCAAGGGAATCAACATGCACTACATCATCCAGATAGCTGGTGATGGAAGGTGTTACCTGGTTCTCCCCCAAGCTACCTTTGGTCCAGTCTAGCCTTGTTGACACTCCTGTTGTACAGCCAGGTGTTCTGTCTAATCCCACTCATTGTTCTGGCAGCCCAATTACACAGAGATCAAACAGTACTGCAATCACTGGAGGAACTTCTATGATGTCTATGACTCCTGGAGCAGCATCAAGAGTATCTTAGACTGGACAGCACTTCACCAGGACACCATTGTGAAGATYGCTGGGCCAGGGGGCTGGAATGATCCTGACATGGCAAGTACAGCAACACCCACCCCACTTGAAGCATCAGCAAAAAAACTTCACTCAGCTGTGGGCTAAGAATGGGGAGGGAGAGAACTAGGAGAGAAACACTGAGGGGAGGGGCTCTGATGGGACCCCAGGATCAGGATCTTGGTGAGAAGGTCCAGGGTAGGAATGGAAAGAGAACTGCAGCTATGGGTGGTACCAGGGAAGCACCATCTTTGTGTCATGCAGCCTCCACAAGCAGTACCAGCTCAGGACACAGGTGTGGCATTGGGGGACAGTGTCCAAATGCTCACGTCCCACCAGAGTGAAAACCCCTGGGTGCCAGCACTGCAATAATCTGAATCCAAAAGCATTCTCAAACACTGCCTAGCCATTTAAGAGTTCTCTTCACTTCCACCAGGGACTCATCCTAAACTGCCACGCAGTCATTGCTTTTCCCAACCGGC
This sequence comes from Cardinalis cardinalis, assembly GCA_014549065.1. Taxonomy (NCBI): domain Eukaryota; kingdom Metazoa; phylum Chordata; class Aves; order Passeriformes; family Cardinalidae; genus Cardinalis; species Cardinalis cardinalis. Next base: position 200,423 of record JACDOX010000016.1, read on the forward strand.
TGGTCCTGCTCCTGGCCCTCAGCCTATCTAGCCAGCCTCCAAAGAGAAGTCCCACCCTGTGATTTCCTGGTACTGGTGGCYCAGATTGTCCCCAGCAGTTAGTGTTACCAGGCATTTTTTGTTTGCTTGTCATAGCTGGTGATTGGAAACTTTGGGCTGAGCTGGGACCAGTCGGTGACTCAGATGGCCATGTGGGCCATCATGGCCGCTCCCCTGTTCATGTCCAACGACCTGCGGCACATCAGCCCCGAGGCCAAGTGGCTGCTCCAGAACAAAGAGGTGATTGCCATCAACCAGGACCCTCTGGGCAAGCAGGGATACCAGCTTTTCAAGGTATAGCAGGAGAGGGGGGGTTCAGCGTGGGGCAGGGAGGGATGGAGAGGTGCTCAGGGTTTGGGAAAGGAGCCCATGTGTTCCTGAAGCCTGCTGGAACAGACAGGCACGAAGATCACCACTTCAGCCTCCCACAGCCCTGCGTTTGTTTTCTCCTTGGCAGGACAAGAACTTTCAGCTGTGGGAGCGGCCCCTGTCTGACCGAGCCTACGCTGTGGCAGTGCTGAACCAGCAGGAGATTGGAGGACCCCAGAAATTCACCTTCTCCCTCACCTTCCTCGGCAATGGGCTGGCCTGCAACCCAGCCTGCTCCATCAGACAGGTGCTGCCAGCCAGCAGGGACTGTGGTGTGTACAGCTGGATGTCCTCCCTGAGCGTGGAGGTGAACCCCACAGGCACTGTGCTGCTCAAAGTCCTGACACTATAGGCAGCACAAAGACAATCTTTTCCTAAGCCTTAGGCTCTGTCCGAACTTGTGGCAGGAAATTCATCTCCTTCTTCCAAGCAGGTGCCTTTCTTCTCAGGCATTCGTTATCTGAACCTTCAGCTGAATGTGACAAATTGCCATCACTCCATCATCCAGAGGTGACAGACAAAGGGTGAACAGCAAAGCAGGGCCTCTTTCCCTGGCATCTCACCCAGCTCCTCCTCCAAGGGGCTGGAAGGGCTCCAGCAGGGCGGCAGCTCCTGTTTACACCCACTGCCACTACTGAGCAAGGAAAGGCAAGGGATGCACAGGCAGCACCTTACAGCTGTCCTTGAGCATTTTAGGGACAACAGGGAAACACACCTTGGCCACCTTGCTCTCTTTTCCAGACCAGGACACACAGTCCAAGAAAAGCTRCTCTCACCCCCACTAAGGAAACCAAACACTTGACTCAGAGCATGGACATGCACTTCCATCTTCTGACAACTCAGGGACTGACATGAACCATTGCACTTCTTAGCAACTTTCTTGACAGCTTCTATCAGGCCTTAGGACTCAAGTTTTTGAGGGTTTCCCCTCACTCCAGGAATMTGTCACCAGTGGCTATCACTTCCCTTTAGATGACAACTCCCTCTCTACCCTTCATATGACCAATGGAGTCCCCTTTCTCCATGAATCCTGCCTCCCAGAAATCCCTGAGTGCTTGCTTCCCACAGCTGGCAGCAGCCTTTAGGTTGAATAAACATGGGCTCTCCAAGACAGGACATGGATAATCACTTAAGCAAACATCATGTGCAAATATATTATCTTCTGATTACAATACAATCAGGATTTCTTGATTTGTTCTTCTGTGATTAAGCACTTTGATTAAAATCCCTTTAAAGTCTATGCTTTTTCTTACTTGCAGTGTACAAGAGTACAGCGTGGTATCTGAAATTAAATAATGGTTTAGCAAACAGGCCAGTTAGTTCCAGTCATGTAAGTTTTTGTGAAATTTGTCACTAGAAACAGCACTCAGTGAAAGTGATGTAATACAGCTGTACAGTCCACCCCACAGGCCAGAGCCACCACTGCCTACACAAATCTGAAAATGCCATCACATCAGCCACTATTTAATAAGCAAAACCACAGATTCCCTTACAGTTCAGTAACTGAGTGCTCTCAATCATGATGAAGATGTGAAGAGGCATCTCTCCATCCTCCAGCTCCATTTCCACTACAAGAAGTTGCCTGTAAGGCTGAACTCTGCATTGCATTCCCAGCACCTGCTAACAGCAGACTTCTTCTCACAGAAATGTTCCTCTCTAAGGGGAACTAAGCTGTCCTGGAGGCTGTCCCCACAATCTASCACACTCTGCTTGTTGCCTATTTGAAACTTCACTGCTGTGCTTGGCCGCCTTCCTTCAAGGGAAATGCTAAGAGGAGCCAGCAGCAGTTGGCACAGGGGAAGGCAGCTGAGGCCTGTTACACCACGTGCCAGGAGCAACCACAGGCACAGAGCTGTCCCTGCCTCTCTGAGCTGCCACAGCTAATGGCACCTGCCTAATTACCTAATTAGGGACCTGCCTAATGGTGCAGGTATCAAACCCACTGGCTGCTCCAAGGCCTTTGCTTCTCAGGGCAGTACAGCTGTCTGTAAAAAGGGGCCTACAGCCAAGTGCAGGGGCTGTTCAGGGGAGTTCATAAACAAGCCTGCACCATGTTCATGCACAGAAGTCACTGGCACCCATTACAGAACACCTCTTGGAAACATAGTAAAGAGATCCCAGCTACTGGCAGGGATTTTTCAAAAGCCASGTTAAAAACTGCTGTTAAATGGTTCTGCAAGCAACACCTCCCTGCTGAGCTGATGTACTCACAACTCCCACCCCAAGAGAAAACACATTAGGAAAAGCAAGAGATCAATCTAATTACTTTAATATGGTCCGTAACGATGAGCAGGACGATGCTCAGAACTGGATCACCTGGCCCTGTAAGAAGCAAGAGACAAGAGTGAGTTTATTCACCACTGAGTACTGCCCCCCTTTCTCAGCCACTCACAGAATACAAACTCACCTTTCTCTTCTTGTCTCCTCCCAGCTCAAAGTGCTTGCACCTCTTAATTGCCAGCATCCTCTTGGACCTGCAGTTGGGCTCCACACACTCCAGCCTCAGCACAATCTTCTTGGTGGTCTTGGCCTGGGAGGAGGAGCAGGGTGTTTCAATGAACCACACACATYCCCACGCAGACAAACTCTCAGGGAGAACTTGTTCCCTGCACTCCTGAACATTCAGTTTGTTCCCAAAACAGACAGAGACTACAAACACAGTTAGGCTCCCTCCACTGAAAAGAAGGTGGCACTTAAAGGATCAGTACAGGAGTGAAGTGGACAGGTATCTTCACACAAAGGGCACTGGCAAAAGGATTCAGTGGGGCAGGACTGGTTCCTGCAGGGATCAGCCATGCTGGAGAAATCTGTTCCACTGAACAGAGCAAGAAACTCACACTTTTAGTGTGGAAGCACAGACCAGCAGAGCTCAGGAGAAATTGAGAAGAAAATTGGGCAAAAGAAACMCCTGGAAGCAACACGACTGGCAAACTTTCTCTGGAAGGAGCAGTGACACAACAGGCTCAGTGCAGACCTGCAGCTACTCAGAAGCAGGATGAAACCTGAAAGACTGCAGAGGGAAGAATCCAAAGCTGGAGGCTGCTGTAGCAGCTGGACAGGGCTGTCRCCACCAGCTAAAAACCTCAGCCAAGCATCCATTCAGTGCTGACTGGGAAAAAACAGAAAGGAGAATTCCAATGTACAGGTAGAGAGTACCAGCAAKGCAACTGCTTGGTGTACCCTGCTTGCAGAAGCATTTTCTGTGAGGTCTCCCAACTTCCTGGCACAAAATCAACTTGAAAACCTGCTGCYTCATTTTTCCTTCTTGCTGGAAGGCTTCCTGTACACCTCCAGCAGGACACCAGGGCTTCCCAGCAACGAGCCAAGCAGTTCTATAAGCATAACTAAACAATTCATACAAAGTAACAAACCCACCCACTGGGGCTTGCTTCCCTGCTGTAAATACACCAAGCAGACAGCTCCTTTCCCTTTGCCAAGCCCTTCCCCTTGGGCAAGCAGTGAAGGAAATGTTCCTKTAACTGCAAATATCCCTCCCAGAAAGACCCCACTCCCCTGCAGCACCAAAGCTGAGAACCTGCCCTGCAAACACAGCCCAAGTCACCCTGCAAATGAGGAGCATCTCCACAAAGACAGCAAGGAGATGAGCCATGTACTTGATGGCAGCTTACAAGGGATAAGGAGGACTTTTTACAAGAGCACAGAGTGACAGGGCAGTGGGAAATGGCTTCACACTGAGAGAGATTTAGATTAGAGAGTAGGAAGAAATTCCTCCCTGCGGGGTGGGGTGGCCCTTGCAGAGGTTTCCAGAGCAGCTGTGGCTGCCCCTGGATYCCTGGCAGTGTCAAAGGCCAGGCTGGATGGGCCTTGGAGCAGCCTGGGACAGTGGAAGGTGGCCCTGCCCACGGCAGGGGGCTGGAACACGATGGTCCCTTCCAACCCAAGGCATTCTGTGATGATGAAGGACGCCTGCACTGCCAGCACAGCACTGCCCTAGCACAGCCAGAGCAGAGCACTGAGGAACCCTCCCTCAGCTGGGCATGGGCTGCCAGGGAAGTTTCCTGCTCCTGAGGAGCAAATTCACTCACCTTTTTACGGAAGATGGGCTTCGTCTGGCCCCCATATCCGCTCTGCTTCCGATCATAGCGCCTTTTTCCTGCGGGAAAAACAGCCCTGGTCAGGCAACAACTGAGGAGATGCTCCAGGCACAACTGGCACTGCCTAAATCCCAGCACAGCTCAGCCTGACCCTGCACAGCCCAGCAGAACCAGGGCCACGGCTCCTGTGCTGTCCCCAAAAGTGGCACCTTCCCCTCAACTGTGCACCCACCAGACACACAAGGTCAAGGCACTTGATTTATTCAGAGTTCTGTGCAGAGAAGGGTGTTGCACGGTAAAGCCTCAAAGCCAGCACACAAAGGGCTGAAAATATTTATACAGTCCTGTTCAGGTGATATTGGCATAATYAATCCACACCAGTACAAGCAGAGCTACCACAGGATTCACATTCTTTCACCTCAGCACATTTTAAACTCACAGCAGGGCTCTCCCTCGGCTGGCCAGCCTGGGTTCCAGTTGTGCTTTCACAGCCAGCCAGGTTCACCCAGAGCACATTCCATAATTAGGTAAACATTTCTATACAACAACCATCCGAAACTGCTTTGGGCTGTCACGTCCTTAATCTTTCTCCCTTTCTCATATTTTTATAGTTCCCTTTATTGTCCAGCACGTTCTTTAGGCCAAGCTGTCCTCCCCAGCCATACAAACGTTCCCAATGTACACCACCCGTGCAGGGCACACCACASCCGGACCGCACGCAGCTCCCCTGGGCCCGGAGCGAGCCCGTGCTCACCCTGCGCGTAGAGCGAGTCCTTCCCCTTCTTGTACTGCGTGACCTTGTGCGGCTGGTGCTTCCCGCATTTCTTGCAGTAGGTCCGGCGGGTTTTCGGCACGTTCACCTGGAGGAGAAGGAGAGAAGCCGGTCACGGCCGCTGCGCATACGCCACATCCCGCTCCGAAGGCCCCGCGCCCGCCCTTCCCCTTCCCTCGGGCYCTGCGCTGCCATCCGGGGATGGGAAAGCCCCCGCGCCGGCCTGGCCGCCCAGCACGCACCCACAGCAGAGGAGAGAGCCCGGCCCGGCACAGCCGCGGGGTGGATGCCGGCGGATGGAGCCCGGGCCAGCCCCAGCACTCACCATTTTGGCGGCGGCGGCCCGGAGAGGAGGCGCTGACCGGAAGCGGAAGTGACTGTGAGCTGGAGACCATAGAGAGGAGCGCGCAGGGGCGCGCGGGGCACGGCGCCCCCTGGCGGGGGGAGGAGAGCATCCATGGRCGGGAGGGCGGATGTGGGACGGGGGGTGTGAGGGTGGGGAACTGTGGGGTCTGCCGGGTGCAGGTGACATCCAGGTGTTTGAAACACAAACTGTGTGTCAATAGAGTTCCTCGTTAAAGGTTAAGGCTTGACATGTTTCAGCGATCTCAGACCTGGGTGGAAGTTAACAAGGCTTGGGAAGAAGGATTTACCATTACAAAGAATGCAGAATTTAGGGGCGCAAGAATGATTGGCAGAACTCTAGAGACAAGGATGTAACTAGCAAAGCAAACTCAACAACTGTGCTGAATCAGCTCTGAGTGGATAAGAGAGATTCCAGATCACAACACCAACTCACGGACCACCGACCCCAGAAACCCACTGACCCACATGAAGACTGAACATGTGGCCTAATTAATAAAGGAATTGAGGGAATCGTTTAACACTACAAGATAAAATACTAATGAATGATGTAATCTGTAGTCCATGAAGATTAATGTTTTCATTTGCTAAAATGTATAAACAGTGCAAAGTTTTGATAGTCGCTCTGCTGGCTTTGTGAATTTGCCACCAAAACCTCTTTCCACACAGAACTAACTAACTAAMTAAMTAAATAAATATACCTCTAAATAAAAATACCTCTGTTCCGTGTGGGGATCAGCCCCATGGGGTGAAAAAACGTGTTTTGGGGCAACATAGGGCTGGTCRGCCAAATTATCCAACACGCGGCACTGCCCAGAGCCCGGGGCAGGCTCCCGGCCTGGCGCCCCCACGGCAATGGCCCGGCCGTCTGCAGGAGGAAACACAAACGCTGCCTTTGAGTCACAAAACGAAAAAAGGGGAACCGAAAGGGTGGGGTTGGCCGGCCCCGTCCTTCCTCCCTGCGCACCCTGCCGTCTCCGCGGGTCCCTGCCGCCACAGGCACCCCGAGCGGCCGGGTGGGCGCGGCGGGCCCGGCGGGCCGGAGCGGCGGCGGGAAGGGCGGTGAGTGAGGGGACCCGGGAGCCATGGAGGGCAGCGCTGCCTCGGCGCTCCTGGGCACGGAGTGGCCCTGCTGATGTGCCTGAGGGACAGCCGGSGTGGCGGGAGGCTCCATGCGGCTGTGCTGGTGGCCTCACACCTCTGCTGGGCTCTGTGAGGGCGGGAGAGCCGTGCTGGGCACAGGGCACGCGGGGGGGTGAGCCCAGCAGCGAGGGCAGGGCTCTGCCGCTCCCACAGGATGAGCAGCTYCAAGCAGGTGGCGTCTGACCCTGTCACCTGGCCGGGGCTGTGGGGAGGTGGAGGGAGTGCCAGCGGCTGCAGGCTGGGCTGGAGCAGGGAGTCAAAGCRGTGTGAGKCTGCCAGGGGTGGGGCTCTGCCCCAAGAGCAGGCTTGGGGCTCTGCCAGTGTCTTTGGCCATTCCTCACCTGTGCTTTCCGCTGTGGGCGCTGCTGGGGTGCAGCTCTGGGTTTGCTCACGAGTCTCTCCTATGCAGGTTTCCCCCTCTGTCTTTCCCACCCATGGTTTTTGACACCCTCGGGGCTCAACCTGAAACATGAGGGTGTGAAGTTTGTCACTCTGTCACCCTTCCCTCTTGTCCCCAGGTCCCTGCCAGCCCCACACCAGAGCTTGCCTGTGCAGGAGGGGTGGCCCCGGGGCCATGGTGGGACACTGTGCAGTGGCATGAGGCCAGCAGCGTGTGCCAGGCCTGGTGCTGGTCTCAGAGCACGCTGGGCAGAGGTGTGAGCATGGCAGGAAGTCACACTGACTGGAGGGGGGGACACAGGACATGCTCCCACACACCCACTCGTTGCTGCTGTCACAGCACAGCAGTGCTGGCTGTGGGGCTGAGCCCTGCGGGGCGCCCACAGGGACACAGCGGGTCTGGTGGCACTGCTGGGGACAGGGACGCTGTGCCATGATGGGGCACAACAGCCCTCTGAGACACTCGTTGTCCTTTCCCCTCTGGCAGTTCCRTCCAGAGGACACAGTGAGGACGTGTCCCAGCTGCCTGGCACTGCTGGCCATGACCCCGCTGCTGTGACTCCAGGTAAAGCTCCAGGGAGCTGGCACTGCAGTTGGGATGGGCTGGAGCCCAGGGCCCCTCTGCTCAGCCCTGTGTCTGTGCCAGGGAGGGCAGTGGGAGCCCTCCTGCTCTTGGGGCGCAGGATCAGCAGCCACACTTGGTAAGGAAGGAAAATGTGGCACAGGGCTACAGAGTGGTTCTGGGGTCACTTTGCTCATCTCCCACCCTGCCTGCAGGCTGGGGGTCAGGGGGCCACACCAGCCACCTGCAGRGACTCCAGATCCCTCCTCCTGAGGCCTCAGTCAGCCCACTGCTGTTTTTTCCAAAAGACTCTGATGACTAATTTTTTAAGTTGGGCTTTTTTTGACCACCCAAACAAGCTGGAAAGGTCTGAGCCATAAGAGCCACAAGGAGGGAAGAGGGAAGCCTGGGAGAGGGAATCCTGCTTATCCACAGCCTCTCTGGAGACTGTGGGGCAGGGTCAGTACTGCAGCAGCAGGGGCTGTGCTGGGAGGGTCTGGGCATTGCCAGCAGATGGGAGGACACCTCTGCTCCTTGTCCCCAACCTGGGGCTTGCCCTGGAGAGAGGCACAGTGTGTGGGACTGGGTCCTGGCATCTTTGTTCCCCACCTGACCGTGTTGTGAGTGAGCCAATGCCCATCTCCTGTGTGTGGAGAATGGATGGAATACTCAGCTGGGGAATGGGGGGCTGGACCCCTGTCTCTGGTCCACCTCTGAGCCTCCCCGTGAGGAGACGGGCTGTGGGGAGCAGGGGAGAAAAACAGCTTCTCCCAGGTTACTTCCCAAAGCTGTGCTTACAGGAGGAAAAAGGGGAACAAGGTGAGGGTGAAGGGGAAGCAGGGACTGTAGGTGGTCAGGCAGGAGAYAGGAGCTGGGCTCCAGGGGCTCACAGCTCAGCAGGGGCTGCACACAGCTCTCTCCCAGCTCCCAGACTGCAGTCAGGTGCTGGTCACAGCCCACAGCTCCAGCCACGTGGCTCTGGGGGTGCTGGGCCCACCTGGGGGTCACAGTTCCTGGTACAGCATGGAGGGMCGGGCTGCTCCAAGAGACGGGCCAGGGCAATTTCCAGTCCCTAAAGGCTGGGCAGCAGTGGGATGCAGGCCCTTCCCTGGAGAGGCTCAGGGGAGCTTTGCTGGTGGCTGCGGCAGGATTTAACCCCTCTGCCTGCTGGCTGGAGGCAGCCCTTCAAGCCAGGCCACTGACAAGTGCTGCTCAGACGGGAGGAAGGGGAGTTGAGCTCCATCCCTGCACTCCTGCAGGTTCTGTGGACACACAGGGGAAGGATGGCTTTGGGGCTACTCCGTGCTCTTGGCAGCACTGTGACTTTTCAGGGCCAGGCCCTTCCCACAGCTTTTTAGGGACTGGTCTCCCGTGACCAACCCTTGCACGCTGCCAAGTCAGCACGTCCCCAGCACGGAGAGGCTGCGGTGGGGCAGGAGGAAGCAGCCCACACAGGCTCACATGCACAGAGCCCGAGGGGAGGAGCTCCTGCGGGGTGTCACAGCTGGCTCCGAGCTTCCCCCGTTTCTCTCTGTCTCCAGCTCTCTGTCCATCTTGCATATCCTGGGGGCCTCTTCAGCAGGAGAAGGAGCCATCCGGGTGGTGGCTTGGTCTGCAGGCTGGTGTGGGAGAGGTCACATCACAAACAACCCACACTGACCTGCCCTCACCCCTCTGCAGCTGCTTCCCCTCACTGTGGGGGTCCCAGCACCCCCTGTCTGCCCTTGGGGCGAGGGGCAGGGTGCACTGAGTGAGGTCCAGCAGGTTTTGGGCTGAGCAAACGCCGTGTCAGCATTGTCTTGCCCACAGCCAGCCGGTGAGCACAGCACGGGGGACACCAGGGGTTGACATGGCCAGTGTCATCCTGGAGAGCATCTTCTTGAAGCGCTCGCAGCAGAAGAAGAAAACATCTCCCCTCAACTTCAAGAAGCGCCTGTTCCTGCTGACGGAGAGCAAGCTGTCCTACTACGAGTATGACTTTGAGCGGGGGGTGAGTCTGCAGCCACAGGGCTGGGCCAGTGCCCAGGGGTCACAGCTGTCCCTTGCCAGCACATAGCCCAGGGGGTGGTTGGACAGGGAGAGGGGCTGGTTTGAGTCTCTCCAGGTCTCCACTTGGTGGCCATTTGAACCAAGACTGTCTCTTGCAGCGCCGGGGCAGTAAGAAGGGCTCCGTGGACATCGAGAAGATCACCTGTGTGGAGACAGTGGCACCTGAAAACAACCCTCCCCCTGAGCGACAGGTCCCGGTGAGGAGGGTCCCTGCGGTGGTGGCAGTGGGGGACAGCCCTGCTTGGCGTGRGGGACTCTGTCCACACCATACTAGGGGTCCAGCTTGATGCAGAGCAGGGGGATGCCAAAAGCTGTGGCCTTGCTTCAGAGGAGATGGCAGCAGCTGAGCAACAGGATGCCAGCATCCATCTCTGCCTCTCTCTTCCAGAGGAAAGGGGAGGATTACAACAACATGGAGCAGATCTCAATCATCGAACGGTTCCCCTACCCCTTCCAGGTGAGTTTTTACTGCACCCTCTTTGCTGGTCCACTCTGCCTGGTGGCAGGTCCTGAGGGGAGGACTGGGGTCAAACATGGCATCACTGCCCCAGTGCCAGGTGTCACTTAGCTGCTTGGAGACACTCTGCTGCTGTCCACACTGCTGGGACAGCCAGGTGAGTCTCTTTGAGCCCCGAGCCAGCTCTGTTTAAGATAGAAACCTGCTTCTGAGCTCCATCCTGCCCCTTTCAGTCCCCTGGCTGATGCTGGAGGGATGCTGGCTGCACACTCAGCCCCCAGCCCAGCTGCCTGCCCTACTGGCACCCAGGCACACCGAAAGTCAGAGAAGGAAGTGGAAAGTCTCGGGGGAGGGGGCTTATTTTTAACCTCTTTGTCACGGTCCGGCGAGCACCGTGCGGGGCCAGCAGACACCGGCAGGGCTGGCTCGGGCTGGCCACAAGGCTCGGCTCCGCCCGTGCCTGCCGTGAGAGCCCTGCCCGCGGTGCTGAGCTGAATGTTCCTGCAGGTGGTCTATGACGAGGGGCCCCTCTACATCTTCTCCCCGACGGAAGAGCTGCGCAAGCGCTGGATCCATCAGCTGAAGAGCGGTGAGTGCGGGGGCTCTGCAGCTCCCTTGGGAACCAGCACGGGCACAGCTGTGCCTGTGCCTGACCCACCGTGCAGCCTCCCAGGGCTGCCTGGCTCATGGGTACCTGTCCCGTGTCTGAGGAGGGAAGAGCGAGCTGCTCCTGCCGGGGGCAGGTGGATGCTGTCACCCTCTGCAGCACCACGGCTGAGGCTCCTTGCCTTCTCACAAACCTGCTCCAAAGCGGCTCAAGCAGGCTCAGAAATCATTGAGGGCAAGAGGAAATAGCAGATGTGGCCATACAGCTGTGCTGCCTTGGCATATGAGGGTTGGGTGCCCAGTGCTTTAGGAAACATGGACCACAAGCCTCTTGGGAGCCAGGGAGTATCTTCCCCAAACCACCCTGAGCCTTGCTCAGTGCTAATACTCAGGGCTGGGTGGGTGCTCCCTCCTCRAGCAGGGAGTGTGTTACAGCAGCACTGTGCCAAGGAGCACACCCCAAATCTGCTGGAGCTGCCTGTATGTGCCTTCTGGCACGTGTGTGTGTGTGTTTCTGTGGCTTTGTGCTGGCAGGGTGGGATTAGCTGCTTGAGTTGACACGGGGAAGTTGGCTCAAGCGAGGCGGAAGAGGGGCAGGCTGATAACGGGGAAGTCGGTTATCTCACAAGAGCCCCAGCAGAGCAGCCAGTCCTCTCCCCACTTCCCTGCTGAGGGAGGAGGGTTGCTCTGCCAGCTCAAGCCAGTGTAGAATCTACAGGGAAAGGAGAGAAAGTGCTGCCTTTTTGCTGACACTTACTCCACCTGAGAACGGGCTCTCTGCACCCTGTGCAGCTGYTGTGCCAGCCCCAGGCTGTTGGCAGTGTTTAGGCACATCCAGTTGTCCCTCTAACTTGGGGAGAAGTATGAGGAAGCTGGTCAGCCTGCCTGGCAAGGGAGCATTCTCCCTGCCAGGGAAGTCWCTGAGCAGGCACAGGGTGGTGGCAGTGCCCTCCTCTTCCCATGGAAAAGCCAGGCACAACACTGGCCTCCCACCCCACTTCTGGGAAAAAAAGGGCTCAAAAGAGCTGTGATCCATGGGCCCGAGCAGCCTGGGGGTTATTGGATATTTTGGCTGGCAGGAGGACCACATCCTTCTGTGGCTGGCTCCAAGCATGCTCATGCCCCTTTGCAGAGCTGCTCAAAAGCTTAAATCAGATCTGAGAGCCAAGCCTGGCCCTTCCCTGTGACACAGGGATTGCACAGCCACAGCACTAAAACAAGAGTGGTAAGCTAGGGGAAACCTGAACATCAGGGCTCAGGGGACAGCAGCGCAGCTGAGAGGAAATGATTTAATGCAGCTGACCACTTGCACTGAAGGAGCAGAGAGCTCTTGCAGCAGGCTGGGGACACAGCCCTGGCTCACACACATCTTCCCTCCTCTGCCACAGTGATTCGGTACAACAGCGACCTGGTCCAGAAGTACCACCCCTGCTTCTGGATCGACGGGCAGTACCTGTGCTGCTCCCAGACAGCCAAGAACGCCATGGGCTGCCAGATTCTGGAGAGCAGGAATGGCAGTAAGACACCAGGCASCCTCCCACTGCCTCATCCCTCTGCCCTGGGGAGCATTGCACACAGAGCCAGGGATCTTTTCTCACCTTGGCCCCTCCTCTGTTCTGAAGGTTTAAAAGTCGGGCGGTCACATCGCAAGACAAAGAAGCCCCTTCCCCCAACTCCTGAGGAGGACCAGGTAAAGGCCATGTCAGGGCTTGCTCCAGAGTAAGGATCTACCTGGAAAAAGCCAAAATGTTCAATGACTGCTCAGAGATGCACAGGCCAGGACTCTGCTCTGGGGAGGGAGGTCAAGATGGTGACCTAAGGGAGAAGGAGCTTGAAGCAGGGGATGGAGCCCAAAGGCCRATAGGGAAGTCAAATGATCTCAACCCTGAGGTTTCCCAGAGAGATTAAAGCCCTGATGTAGGCTGGAGGAGTCACAGGTTAAGCCAAAAGGTAAAAACACTCACCTTTCTGTGGAGATGGGGAAAAATATTTTTTATAAAAAGTCAAGGGAGAGGAAATGGGTGTTCTGGTAGAGATACATGTGGGAGCTGAGACAAACACTGCACTGACCTTGCCTGAGACCACTGCCCTCCCAGGCCTGGGAAGGGTCTCACGTGGTGTGCGTGCCAGCCTGACCGTGTCCCACGCTCTCCCTCTCCCTGTGGGAAGATGGTGATGAAGCCTCTGCCTCCTGAGCCAGCCCCCAGCACAGCAGGGGAGATGAAGAAGGTGGTGGCCCTCTACAACTACGAGCCAATGAAYGCCCAGGACCTGCAGCTGCACAAGGGCGAGGAGTACTTCATCCTGGAGGAGAGCCACCTGCCCTGGTGGAAAGCCCTTGACAAGAAYGGGTGAGAGCTCCCACTGCCCCTGGCCATGGCTCTGCAGCGCTGCCCTGCCCTGGTGCTCAGGCACTGGTGGGCAAACACACCCCTTGGGCACCCCACGGGTGAGGACAGGCTGCCTGCCCACCTGTGGGCTGCCCCAGGGAGGAGGGGGAGGAGGCTCTAACCAGCTGTGGTGTCAACCCTCCCCAAATGGGTTTGCACCAAAGTTTTTGAGCCCATTTCTACTCAGCCTCCCRAGACAGGAATATCCTTTCCCCTTGGCCTCTTCCATCAGAGTGTGACCAGCCATTTTCTCTGCAGGAGGGAAGGATACATCCCCAGCAACTACGTCACTGAARCCAGAAATTCCCTGGAGATCTTTGAGTAAGAGAGGGCACAGGCACCTGGCGAGTTGCACTTGCTTGGAGACATTTTCCATTTGGTTGTTCCCCTCCACAGCCCTTGAGCCCAGCCTGGCTGGGTCATTCTTCCTCTTCCCCATCCTCTGACAGCCTCCAGGCCCTGGCAGCTATCCCTGCCCTGCTCTCTGCACTGCCTGTCCTGGCTGGGCCAGAGTCAGCCTGGGCTGGGGACAGAGGTGGCTGTGGAGATCTCCCTGATGGCTGTGTCCCTGTTCCAGGTGGTACTCAAAGAATATCACTCGGAGCCAAGCAGAGCAGCTGCTAAAACAGGAGGTAAGTGCTGCCTCCTGAGGCTGGGTCTGTTCTACAGCAGCCTTCCATGGGCTGTTCTCACATTGTGTCCAGCATGGGACCAACCCTGGCTTTTCTGGGAGAGAAGTGTTGTCCCAACTGCCCCAGGAACCTTCCCTACCCCAATGTGAGCTCCTCCAGGCAGCCACTTCAGGWGATTGCCTCCCATGCAGGGACTGGAAATAGGATTCCTCTGACTCACTGCATCCGTTCCAGCCATGCTGTGATCTTCACTCACTTCACATTTTGCCTGTTCAGTCACACACAGTCCCCACAAACACCCAGTGCCCTTTCCCCTTTCTATTTTAGGGTAAGGAAGGGGGCTTCATTGTCCGAGATTCCACCAGCAAGACAGGGAAATACACTGTCTCTGTCTATGCCAAGTCCTCTGCGTAAGTGCCTCCAAGAACAGCTTGTTCCTCCCTCAGAGGGCCCCTCCAGGCCCCCTCACCCTCTGCCTCTCCTCCCCATGGCACTGACCTCATGTTCTCCCTCTCCAGAGACCCCCAAGGCACAATCCGCCACTACGTCGTCTGCTGCACCCCCCAGAATCAGTATTACCTGGCAGAAAAACACCTCTTCAACAGCATCCCAGAGCTCATCACCTACCACCAGCACAACTCTGCAGGTCAGTGTTCTGGAGACACAGTGAAGCCAGCAGTGTTTGCTCTGGCACCATGGCATCCCCACCTTCCTGTGCCAAAGGCAGGAGTTGTGTTCCCTGCTGGAATGGGGCAGGTAAGCCTGGAGTGGCAATCTCTGTGTTTCAGGGCTCATATCCAGACTGAAGTACCCCGTGTCTCAGCACAAGAAAAGTGCTCCTTCCACAGCTGGCCTTGGCTATGGTAAGCCACAGCCTGGGCTACCTCATGGTTCCCTGGTTAAAGGGTTTGTTTCTGCTGGCAACAGCCTTCCCAGGCTGGGATCCTGGCTGTCCCACRGCTCATAGCCTTCCCAGGAACCACTTCCCAACTGCCCTCTGGTGACAGTATTGACCAAAAGACTCCATAATTTGCCTTGCTCCCATCCCCTGGAGTTACAGGTCTCCAATGTTGTGGATTTTGTGGATGATTTTTCATGCAGCAAATACTTGTGAGCTTTTCTTGGGCTTGCTAGATTGGCTGACTGGGAGCACTGTGCAGGGAGATCACCTGTACCCACATTACACTCACACTCTTGTCCTAGGCTCGTGGGAGATTGACCCCAAGGATCTGACCTTCCTGAAGGAACTGGGGACGGGGCAGTTTGGCGTGGTGAAATACGGAAAATGGAGAGGCCAGTACAACGTTGCCATCAAGATGATCAGGGAGGGCTCCATGTCAGAGGACGAGTTCATTGACGAAGCCAAAGTCATGATGTAAGTGGTGAGCACCATGCAGGGCAGTGCTGGATGCTCCTTGCCAGAATGGCTGCACTCCTGGGAGGTGTGGAGGGACAGTCTTGGGCAGTCCCATACTCTGCAAAATGCATCCAATATCCCACTGATTTTGTGCTGATTCCTTCATGAGGTTTCCCACTGTCACCTGGGCCAGAAGCACCTTCCCTTCCCAAACTCTCTTTATTCACTTCCTTTGCTCCCTGGCTTTCTAAATGCTCAGGATTGCCTTTGTCYCCAACACAGGAACCTGTCTCACGAGAAGCTGGTGCAGCTCTATGGGGTCTGCACTAAGCAGCGTCCCATCTTCATCATCACTGAGTACATGGCCAATGGCTGCCTCCTGAACTTCCTGAGAGAAACACGGCAGCGCTTCCAGCCTGCCCAGCTGCTGGAGATGTGCAAGGATGTCTGTGAAGCTATGGAGTACCTGGAATCCAAGCAGTTCCTGCACAGAGACCTGGTAGGGCTCTGGCTGCTTTGTTCAGGCAAAATCCCGCTGGGGAAGTCRCCCCTACATAGATAAATAGGATGCTTGGAGGCCTCAGGTGCTCTCTGCTGAGGGCTTTCTAGCTTGCCCCAGTCCAGGTGAACTTGCAGGACAAAGTGAGGTGAAGTGTTTGGTGGGTGGGGATGAGATGAAGTTCACCTGCTACAGGGGGATGGGAGAGACAAGAGCAGGTAGAAGTAACTGCCTCCTCCTCTCCATTCACAGGCCGCTCGAAACTGTCTGGTGAATGACCAAGGAATTGTGAAAGTGTCAGATTTTGGTCTTTCCAGGTCTGATAGATGTGTCTGTGTCACTTTCCTGTCTCAGTACCCCATCTTCTCCTTCTATCAATTCTACACTTTAGTCTTTGTCCCCACCACCCTCCAGCTCTGGTTTACCATTGTCTTACCATTCCATCTGCCTGGCTCAACCTTCTGCCTCTCCACTTTCCACCATTCCTTTCTTACTTTTCCTGGCCCTTTTGCCCCTCTCTCTCTATCTTCTTTCCCAACCSCAAATCTCCTGGCTGCAGCTTTCTCTCCCCATCCCCTTTTTGCTGTGCTTCCATGTTAGCAAATCTCTTCTGCAATCCTGGCTAACACACTCTTACTGCTGAAACCCATGCAGAGCTGCAGCCTCTGGTCATTCTGAGCTGCYCATTCCTTTTGGGCTTGCTCAGTTGTGTGGAGGAGGGAAATGTGAAATCCAGGTGAGGCACCCTGATCCATTTTCCTGCTGCAGGTACGTGCTGGATGATGAGTACACGAGCTCCATGGGGTCCAAGTTTCCAGTGCGGTGGTCTCCTCCTGAAGTGCTGCTGTACAGCAAGTTCAGCAGCAAGTCTGACGTCTGGTCCTTCGGTAAGGGCACAGCATTGCTGATTTGGAGGTTGGGAACTCCTCTGCAAACCAGGTGCAGGCACAGGTGCTCCAATGCCATGAGATCTCCCTGCTGTTCCCCCCTACAGGCGTCCTGATGTGGGAAGTTTACTCCCTGGGAAAGATGCCTTACGAGAGGTTTAACAACAGCGAGACAACCGAGCACGTCATCCAAGGCCTGCGCCTGTACCGGCCGCAGGCGGCCTCGGAGCGGGTCTATGCCATCATGTACAGCTGCTGGCACGAGGTGAGTGGCTTCCACCCCGGTGACACCTCCAGCCACCCTGGCAGGGTGACAACATCCCCAGGGTGCGGCTGGGGCAGACACCGGCTCCAGCCAGGCTCCCCTCTYGCCCCACAGAAGCCTGAGGAGCGCCCAACCTTCACCGTGCTGCTGAGCAGCATCCTGGACATGGCTGACGAGGAGTGCTGACAACGGGCACTGCCTCTGACCCTGCCCAGTGCTGCACTGCCCCGCGGGACACACCTGCACACGGCTGGCACAGTCCTCATGGACAAGGCATGGGCGTGTAGGAGCCTGGGGGACTCCCACGGCTGCACCCGCAGCTCCATCACATGCTCAGAGCTTCAGCACATCCCTGGAGCTCCATCACGTACTCAGAGCCCCATCACCACCCCAGAACTCCATCAGTGCCTTGGAGCTCCATCACATCCCTGGAGCTCCATCACGCGCTCAGAGCTCCATCACCTCCTCAGAACTCCATTGCATCCCGAGAACTCCATCAGCACCTTGGAGCTCCATCACGTGCTCAGAGCTTCAGCACATCCCTGGAGCTCCATCACGTACTCAGAGCCCCATCACCACCCCAGAACTCCATCAGTGCCTTGGAGCTCCATCACCACCCCAGAACTCCATCGCATCCCCAGAACTCCATCAGCACCTCGGAGCTCCACCATATGCTCAGAGCTCCATCACCACCCCAGAACTCCATCCCATCCCCGGAGCTCCATCGCAGCCCCGGAGCCCCATCACGCCCCGGGACGCTCCCGCCCCGTTCCGTTCCCGGACAATAAAACGGTTCCAAGGCCTCCCCGTTGCGGCCGCTCCGCCCCGCCGGCAGGGGGCGTGCGGCGGGCGGGCGCGCAGGCGCGGCGCGGGCGGAAGGGGCGGGCGCGGCACCGGCGGCACGTGAAGGTCGCGGCGCGGCGGCACCGGGAGGGACCGGGGCCACACCGGGAGCGCCATGGACCCGCCGTCCGCCGCCGGGCTGGGCGGGGCCGACCCCCAGCTCCAGCGCTTCATCGAGGTGGAGACGCAGAAGCAGCGCTTCCAGCAGCTGGTGCACCAGATGACCGAGCTCTGCTGGGTACGGGCGGCGGGCAGGGCCGGCGGCTCCGGTGACCCGGTGCTGATGGCGGGGCGAGGCGGGCTGGGAGGCCGYGCAGACCTTTGTCCCCGGGGGGAGGAGGCTGATGGGGACAAAATGGAGCCGCCGTGGGAGCGGCCCCAGCTCCGGTGAGCACGGAGCGGGAGGGGGCGGCTCTCCGGGAGCGGCGGGGCGGGCAGAGCCACGCGTGGGGAGCGGCGGGGTGCGCCCGAGCTGGAGTGAGGGTCCCGAGGGGATCGGGGTCCCGAGGTGGCGGGAGATGGCCGGAGGCACGGCCCCGGTCGGGCTGCGGTACCAACGGGACCCCGCTGTGTGCAGGAGAAGTGCATGGACAAGCCGGGCCCCAAGCTGGACAGCCGGGCTGAGACGTGCTTCGTGAACTGCGTGGAGCGCTTCATCGACACGAGCCAGTTCATCCTGAACCGGCTGGAGCAGACGCAGAAGTCCAAGTCGGCCTTCTCGGAGAGCCTGTCCGACTGAGCCGGACCCAGCCCCCGCCAGGCCAGGCCCTCGCCCATGCCCACTCCTGGTCACTCCGCTGCCCCAAGGAGCCAGGATCAGCTCGGGGGGTAGGATTTGATTAAATGCCAGTCTCGGGGAAGTCGCAGCCAGATGAGAGCCTACAACAGACACACGGACGCTGCACGTCGGGGTGATGTGCTGCTGCCGGCCCTGCGGGCCAGCGGCCACCTTTGTGCCGGGACCCGGGAGCGTTTGGAACGTGCCCCTCGGCTGAGCAGAGGGTGCTGATGCTCGTTTCACGGATGCTCCCAGCGCTGATGGGAAGCTCGGCTCTGGGTGAGGCCAGCCCGCCTTAAACAGTGCTGCACAGCACAGCCCTCCTGGGCACATCCTCACCCAGCCCGGGCTCCGTGGCTGGGACAGGCACCCTGAGCAAGAGCGTGTTGGGAACAGTGATCATCCCAGGCAGTGCCACTGCTGGAAAATACTTCCAGGCTTCCATAGGTGAATCATTCATATGGCCAAGTGACCAATTTTCACACTGCAGCACAACTCTGTCGATGCTGACTTGCTCCATTAACTGCTTTCCCTGGGTAAATGTAATAAATATTAACTGGGTCAATTTTTAATATGAGATTCTCCTTTTTTCAGATAGATCACTACTAAAAATGGAAAATCTGGCCTTCTTGTCACTCCTCCTCCTTCCCAGTTACCCTATTTATGGCAAAATTACTAGGAAGGAGACCTAACTGTCTTCTGGCTGGAAGGCCTTTTCTGAATTCTGATTTGTTGCTCAATTAATTTGGTCTCATGAATCAGATTTGTTTCTGGGAGAGGCTTTGGCCTTTCCTCTTCTTCCCCAAAAGGTTAACAGCTCCTGCTGTCCTGGAGAGTAGTTTCTTTAGAGAGACTAAATGCAGGGAATAACTAACCAGCTGCTTTATGACCTCGTGCACCTTCACCTCTGGAGGTCACTGGCAGGAGGCCTGTGGGTGTGTTTTCTGGACCTCTGCCCCCAGGACACAAAGAGGAGCTTCAAACTGGAAAAACAACCAACTACTGCTCAGCTCTCTGGGAAGGCAGCAGCATTTCAGCAGTGCTCATATGCTGCAGGGTTCTGGGAAGCCTGGAGTGACCCTGACAGTGGTCTGGAGCTCTACACAGGAGCCTGGTAAAGCAGCTCTGCACACAGCCTCCTGCAGGGGCTGCTGGACAGAGTGTGTGAGCTCCTAATGTGGGTGGCCTGTAGCCAGCAGCCTTCCTGGGAACAAACTCAGGATGTGTTCAGCAGCTATGCAGATGTAAACCGTGTCAGTGAGGACACAGCTGTCAAGTTATCTGTCAGAAACTTACCTCAGTAGCTAAGGACTAGGTTCCCAGAGTAGGTGACTCCCTCTCCTGTCCTAACTTGAGTTTCTCTGGAGCACTCACAGAGTTCTTCCTACCCCTGTGGTCCTCCATGCCTTCCAGTGTTCACCCAGCTCTTGGTATAAATGTATCACTCAGCACTTGGAAACTGAACAGATCAGTTTTTAATAGAACACAGGAAGCTTCATCAACCTGCACAGCAGACGTTGCACGAAGAGGTTGGTCCCTCTGTAAGAGCCACAGCAGCATGTGGCAGCACCACTGAAGTTTCCCAGTTTGGGCTGTATTCTGTTTTTGGATGTGAATCTGTAAATAAATTCTAGCAGAGTGAGCAAAACCAAGTACTTGACAGAGGAATTTTTGCATTAATACTCTCTGAATGTCACCTTTAAAGCCAGACATCCATCTTCTCTGTTCAACCTTAGCACCATGTTAGATCATTCTGTAACTGTTAATTCTGGGTTTAAAAAACAGTGTGAGCCTCCCCAGATGTGTGACCTGCCACGGAGTCAGGGTTAGCACTGTGTTAGTGCTGCAGGCCTCTCTCTGCACAGCCAAGCTCTGARTCCTGACGAGGGCAGATCAATTCTTCACATAAAAGAAGAGTGAAGAAGCACAGGATGCCAGGAATGGGGCACTTCCCAGGGCTCCTGTCTGTACCACAGGAAGGTGCTGGCCCTGTCAGCATCCTGTCAGCCTGGTGGTGCCTGGAGCAGGCAGAGGGTAACTCAGATCCTGCAGCAGCACGTTCAGCCTTGGCAGGGGGAGCAGGAAAACAGCAGTTCAGAGGCTTCCTCACCTGCTTTCACTTCTTCTCCTCCTCCTCCTCCTCTGCACTCTGAGAGCCCTTGTCCTCCGAGGGCAGCAGGGGCTGGTGCTGACAGGACTGATGTCTGTCTGCAGTGCTCCAGGCAGGGTGTGGGTCTGCCCTGGCTGGCTGCAGGAAGAGGGGCAGGAGGCTGGGGGTGAAGGGCATGTCCCTGAAGGCGTGCAGGAGGAAGATGCCCGACACGATGGTGAGGAAGCCGCTGATGGAGCCGATGATGTTGTCCAGCACCAGGTGCTGCCACTCCTTGAAGAGGATGGCTGAGCACGTCATGACTGCCGTGGTGAACAGCACRTAGTAAATGGGTGTGACCACAGAGGTGCTGAAAATGTCCAGGGCTTTGTTCAGATAGTTGATCTGGATGCTGATGCAGATCACCAGGCACACCAGGAGCACCCAGCCCAGGGGTTCCTTCAGGACTGGCTTCCCAGAGWACAATTCCTTCAGGGCAATCCCCAGGCCTTTGACACAGGACACAGACAGCGAGCCAATGGCAGAGCAGACCAAAACATAAACCAGGACGTTGCTCTGTCCATAACGGGGTCCAGCCACAAAGATGAGCAGAAGGGAGCTCACCAGGACACAGACAGCAAATACAATGAATCCTTGGGGAAAGAAGAATTCAAGAACTCCCATCAGAACACAGCAGCACCAGTGACAGATATGGCTCAACAGCAAGGAGAGATGGAGGACAGGCAGGTAACTGCCCCATCAGCCTTTCTGGCCTCCATCTGARGGGAACAGGGTTGGAAAGGCTGAGCAAAGCTGCAGAGATAACAACAGCTCATTACAGTGTGATCACAAGTCAGGCTGTTGGGGATACAGTCTGCTGGGAGTGGYAGGGGCACAGCCAGGCTCCACAGCACTAACAGAGCTGGGGGGCTTTTGACCAGTCCTGCAGGAGGCCCAGGAAGGTGACAGAAGGCTTGGGAAGCCGTGGCTGAACTCTGCAGACTGGTGGGATAAAAAGGAAGGTGCCACATCACAGGAATGCCCTGCCAGTGCTCCCCCTAATGAGCAGCAACAGCTGCCTRTTACTCTGCTTTGCTCCTCTCCTTATGCTGCCTTCCTCCATCTCTTTTGGCTTATTCTGCCATTTGTGCTATTGCCTACATTAAATAAATACCAGGACTACCTGATCTTGGGCACAACTCCTTGAATTCTTTTGCCTTGAGTTCTTCTGACTGAATTTCCTCCTCTGTCTTCTCTCAGCCACACCACTRCCACCTTTATGTACAGGAATTCCCTCTGCAACTCCTGCCACTGCCACAGGCCAATCCCTTCTGCTGACAGCTGCACCTCATTTCTCTGCTCCTCACTGTCTGCATCTATGCATCACAGACAATAAAAAAAACAGCCCACTTGGTAACTAGTAATGATTCCAGTGGGGTGTGTAGAACAAGAAACAGCTCAATTACCATTTAGTTCAGTCTTTTCCAATCTSTCCAAGTTGTATCCCACCTTCTACTGTCATTAGCCTGAAGTCAACAGAAATCCTTTTATTTTAGTACCTGGATCTTGTAGCTTCTCTGCCATTGACTCCAGGCTGGAAACCTCTTCTTCCTGTGGAGCATGGATCACCATCACAGTGGAGCCCAGGATACTCAGGATGCAGCCAATCTTCCCGTGAACATTCAGCTGCTCCTTCAGGAAGATGGAAGACAGAACTGCACTGAAAAAGCAAAAAAAAAAAACAAAAAAGCAAAAATCAAATCCAAAACCAGTCAGGACAAGCAATGGATACTTGAGGGCTGGTAGGTGAAGTGAAGCTGTTCCTGAGGCTGCTTACCTAACAAGGACACTCAGAGCACCCAGTGGAGTTACCAGTGTTGCAGGGGCAAAGGCATAGGCGGCGAAATTTGCAGCTTCTCCAACTCCCACTGCAAAAGAAACTCCTGTGAGCATCAAAGTGGGAGCAATTCACCATAATACAAGTTTGAGTGTAGTCAGAAAAGCCTCAGCTTCCTCCTGAGCATGCTGTTTCTCTGAGGTATGTTGAGCAAGCAGGGAAAGCAAGAACAAGAAGGCAGCCCACACGGGTTCTCTTGGGATGAGAAGGCTCAGTGTTATGCACAGTGATCCTTAGTCACATGTGCCTCTACAGTGAGCAGCAACCACAGGAAAGTATCT
This sequence comes from Cardinalis cardinalis, assembly GCA_014549065.1. NCBI lineage: Eukaryota > Metazoa > Chordata > Aves > Passeriformes > Cardinalidae > Cardinalis > Cardinalis cardinalis. The sequence goes on from JACDOX010000016.1 coordinate 223,155, forward strand.
CTGTAATCTCCACAAAGCTGAAAGGCGTATGTCCTTTTCCTAGAACAGCTTTTTAAAGGGTAAATCAGTTACAGTTGGTTCTTAACATTGAAAAGTGTAAAGTAAAGCTGCTGAAATTGCTGCACACAGTGCTGGATGTGCAATTATCACTACATCCTCAGGGCAGGCCACTTCAGAAGCACTTAACCCAACCCAGCTAAACCAGCTCCTCAGCTCCTGCTTAGCACAGAAACTTGGTAATGCATGAGACTTTAGAATAGTTTAATTACARTGAGATCAACATCATAATCAGAAACTTGGATAAAACTCAAGCAATCAGACTGAAATGGTAGTAACAAAACATGAAAGTGACTGGAAACAACCACAACCACAATCTTAAAAGGGAAGGCTCTGGAGTGACCTGATTGTGGCACTCCAGTGTGCACAGGGAGCCTACAAGAAAAGAGAGAGAGACTTTTTACAAGGGCATGTAGTGACAGGATAAGGAGGWATGGGTTGAAACTGAAGGAGAGTAGGTTTAGATAAGATACCAGGAGTTGTTCCCTGTGAAAGTGGTGAAGCCCCCGCACAGGGTGCCCAGAGAAGCTGTGGCTGCCCCATCCCGGGTAGTGTTCAAGGCCAGGTTGGACACTGGGGTTGGAGCAGCCTGGGATAGCGCGTGTTCCTACGGGAGGGGTTGGAGCGCGATGATCTTTAAGGTCTCCACCAACCCAAACCATTCCGTGACCCCAGGGTAAGTGTGGTAACACAGTCTGAGCGCGGTACTCACTGCACAGCAGCCCTGCCCACCAAAGCCACTCTCGCAGGTACGCGTGCCCTCCTTGCCCTGAGTGCGGAGGAAACAAACGAGAAACCTCAGATGAAGCCAAACAAAACTCTGGTCAGGACCCTCGGGGGACCCAGCGGGGGCAGCGCCCCGGGAGCGGCCGTACCTGCCCGGGCGCGGCCGCACAGCCGGAGCAGCCCCTTCTTCTTCAGGACGAAGCTGCCGCCGATGAAGGCGCTGGAGGCCAGGGCCAGCCCCAGCCCCGCGCCGAACCCGGCCCCCATGGCCAGCGGGGCCGGAGCGGGCAGGGAGCGGAAGGGGCGGCGCGCCGGGCCCGGCTTCCGCGGGGCGGGAGCGGAGCGGGCCGGCAGCGGGGCTGGGGCGGCTCCGGGAGCCGGCCCGGGCTCGGGGCTCCGTGCGGGAGCCTTCCCTGGGCGCCGTGACCGCGTGTTTGTGTTTGAGGCGGGATGAGCAAGGGCAAGGACGATGCTCCGCACGAGCTCGAGAGCCAGTTCGTGCTGCGGCTGCCCCCGGTAAGCGCTCCGTCCGCCCGTCCCCTCACGGCCACACCGGGCTCGGCACGGCTGGCCGGCCGGCACCGGCTGCCCGAGGTTAACGAGGCAGTGGGGAAGCTGCGGCTCTGGGTGTGGAAGCTGGCTGGGTGCTCTGGGGCCTGGGTACCCCCTTCCCATCCTTTTGAACGGGTTGTCCGCGGCCTTCCCAAGAGAGGCGCTCCTGCCGCTCGGAGCKCCTGTTCCGGTTCAGAGACAACCGAGAGGGTTTGGGAGGACCTTTCTGTAAAGGTTTTGGCTCTTTAGTTGCAGTGGCTGTACGTGTCCTTGTTGCTGTTTGTTATGTGCATAAAGCTGAGACTTTTTCTGGTGCCACCATGAGGAGGAACTTTCCATTGAGAGTGGCGGTGCACTGAAACAGCTGGGCAGGGAGGCTGTGGAATCTCCCTCTCTGGAGACATCCAGTATGTGTCCATGTATCACCTGCTTCCGGTGACTCTGCCTTGGCAGGGGGGGTTAGACTGGATGATCTCTTCTTCCACCCCCAGTTATTCTGGGATTCTGTGGGACTGTGTCCTGCTGGGAGCACAAGGGCTTGGTGAGGGGAGCTCTAAGTGCCCACAGTGCTGTGGAGCTCCGGCAGGTGTCTCTGTCAGGACCTCACACCACTGTCACAGCCTGGGGTATGGAGAGTACTGGAAATAGCAGAGCCACGTTAACATGGTGTTGGGAGGAGGTGCAGTTCACCGTGGGTCTTGCAGTTGCTGTCCAGCATGTGGATGGGCTGGTGTTTAAAGCTGGGTAGGTTGGGCAGAAGCATTCAGTGTCTCTTGGAGGAAGCACACCAGCTCCTGAAGAATTCCCTTCTCAGGAATATGCCTCGACTGTGCGGCGAGCAGTCCAGTCTGGGAATGTCAACCTGAAGGACAGGCTCACCATTGAGCTGCACGGTGAGTGAGCAGCACCAGGGCACGGTGAGCATCTGCTCTGGGCACCTCTGCCTGCCCATAGCTGAAGCTGTGCCATCTGCACGTGCTGTCCTGTGAAGTTCCTGCTGCCCAGGGCTGTATTTCCCGGGTGGCTGTTGGGGCACAGTGCTGACCTGCCCCTGGTTCTCYCCAGCGGACGGGCGCCATGGGATTGTCCGTGTGGACCGGGTGCCACTGGCAGCCAAGCTGGTRGATCTGCCCTGCATCATCGAGAGCTTAAAAACCATTGACAAGAAAACCTTCTACAAGACAGCAGATATTTGCCAGGTATGAGCTGTTCTTCTTGCCTGCACCAACAGCTTAAGTCGTTGCTCCCCTTCCAGGAAAACCCTTGTGCATTTTGGCAACTGGACATCCATTATAACATGCCCAATTCCTGTATCTCACTGCATTAGCAGTTTAAAATTCCCCATTCCACTTGGTGTTTAGAAACCTAATTCCTTAAGTGTGAAATGTGATTGTCCTTGTGACAGCTTAACTGCTGCTGTGTCCAGCTGAGCTGGGGGTGCAGCTGTGTTTCCCACACCCTGTGCCCCTGAATCCCCTCGGCTGACAGTGTGCAGTGGGCAGTCACTGTTCCTTCACATCCTTGTGCTCATGTGGGGATTCCAGATGCTTGTTTGCACTGTGGATGGTGATCTGTACCCGCCTTTGGAAGAGCAAACAGTGACCACTGACCCCAAGGCAAACAAGAAGAAGGACAAGGACAGAGAGAAGAAATTCATATGGAACCATGGCAGTGAGTAGAGGCTGTGCCAAGCCCCTCCACCCCAGTACCCCACATCTGAGCCGGGTGCTCACAGCTGCCAGGTACTGGTGGTGCTGCTGCTCCTTTCCAYGGCTCTCTCTGTTGCACAAGGGATCTTCTCCCTGGGCCATCTGCCTGACACATGAAATCTGTTCCCTCTGTCACAGTCACTCTTCCCCTGAAAAATGTCCGGAAGCGGCGGTTCCGGAAGACAGCTAAGAAGAAGGTGAGTTGCTTCTCACCCAGATGCAGATGAAATACCCGAGGGCTCGAGGGCAGAGACATTAGCGCTGTAGCTATGATTGCTGCAGAAGTCATGYGTTTTCTAACATGTGTTCACTTTTYCTTGCCTGAGATGAGGGTGAGGGCAGGATAGTAGATTTAAGCACTTCTTTGGGTGCTTCCTCTGTATTTTCCAAGATGCTCCTGAGGGGAAAGTCCTCTGTGCAGAGTACTGCTGGACCTCATTCCTGTGGCTGCCTTGCCAAACCACATCTCTTCCTGCTCATAGAGAAGAAAGGAAGAAAGACTGACATGGAAATGAGGCTTCACTCATTCCTGCTTTCCCAGCTTAAATCTTCTCTTTCTGCATGGCCCATTCCCTTCCCCAAATAGTACCACTGTCACTTYAGCTGGGGGAGTGACAACAGATGGAGCTCAGAGACTGTCTCTGTGCATATGCACAAGCCAGGCAAGGTGTTGGGGAGATGCAGCACCCTGAGGCTGGGAAGACTTGTTCTTCTCTCCCTTGCAGTTTCTGAGAACAGGGTTGAGTGTGATTTTGCATGACATTTGGGAAGCAAATTACTTGAGACATTCTTGTAGCCCACAGGAGAGATTTGATATCACTGCAGTAAAATTTCTGACTAATTTAAAAGTGAAAAATGAAGCCTTTTGAGTGGGATGGGAAGGATTTGAGTTCACTTGAGTTCAGTTGAGTTGACCGTCAACRCCTCAAGGACTTTCTGCACAGACTCAAAAAGTCTTATGAAATACATAGTACAAACAGAAAAGTGAGAGCACTCAACCTACCAAGGTACAAAAAAGATGGATTGTTTTTGGGGAGTGCATAAATTACTTCACAGTTAAATATCAGCAAACTCTGAGCAGAGAGATAAGAAAGCCTTGAAACAGTGCTCTGTCCARAGGTGGAGCCTTGTAGTTGGCCAGCAGCAGCAGCATGCACAAGGCATTTAACAGTGTCTCTGTTCTCTTTCCCCTCTCTGGCCCAGTATATTGAGTCTCCTGATGTGGAAAAAGAGGTGAAACGTCTCCTGAGCACCGATGCTGAGGCTGTCAGTGTCCGTATCCTTTCAGTGGGGAAAAAGCTCAGGAGTAGGACCAGGACATGTGTGTGASCTGGGGGTTCTGGAAAGAGCAAGTTGACCTTTGCATGGGTGTGGGACACTGGGACATCAACACACAAGAGGCACTGAAGTTTTGGAGCTTCATCTTTGCCTTGTTCAAAGTTTATTGTTTCCTCGGGGTGACCTTTCTTGTGGACTGTGCTKTTGTAGTGAGAAGGAGCTGAAATAGTAGARGAGRAGTCATTARAAAAGAGGTCTGGGATGTTYCATCCTGGGGATCCATAGGTACAAGGCCAGACTGGTTGGAGTGGCAGTGATCTGCCAKTTTTAGCCTCTTCCATCACAACTGCATCTTCCAAGTTCCTCTTTTTCCCTTGACTCACCTGTTCCTGCTGTCAGGCTGGGAGGTCATTGCTGAAGATGAAACAAAAGAAGTGGACAACCATGGTTCACTGACCAGCCTGGACATCTCCTCCCCAGGGATGTCGGGGCATAAGCAAGGCCATGGCTCCTCAGGTGCRGTGGGGAAGGCTGTTTCATTTCCAGATGTGGTCCCTGGCAGGCACAGGGTACTGGCAGCTCATCAGCTGGGTTTTAACTCTTTTGCTCCCAACTAGAACACGATGAGCTGCGGGAGATATTTAATGATATCAGCAGCAGCAGCGAGGATGAAGATGAGAGGGATCATCATGATGATGAAGACCTGAACATCATGGACACTGAGGAAGACTTGGAGAGACAACTGCAGGACAAGCTGAATGAGTCTGATGGGCAGCAGCAGGAGAATGAGGGGTCCAACCAGATTGGTGAGTGGCCAGCAGAGCATGGCAGAATTGTTGGGGTGCCACGCAGGCTGTGCTTCCCAGCTCTGCTGCTGCTCTGGGTCTGAGCYCACTCTCCCTTCCAGCCATGGGCATCCAGAAACAGATTGACAACCTGAAAAGTAAACTCCAGGAAACTCAAGACAGGAGGAAGCGCCAGGAAGATCTCATCATGAAAGTGGAGAACCTTGCCCTCAAGGTGAGAGCTCTCCTGGGGTCTCTTCAAACCTGCTTAACACTGGCTGGCCATTAGATCCATCAGGCTGATTTGGAGAAGCCAGGAGCCTTTGCCTGCTGGGTTAAAAATAGCTGTGGTGTGGCTGTACACACTCCAGCATTTCCCTGTGGAGGCAATCTGTGAAACTGGAGGAGACAAGGGGGTGGTTGTCACTGCACCATGTGACRTGTGGCAGCAGCACCCATTCTGCTGAGAGCACACTGCTAGCTCTGCTCTCCATGTTTGTGTCTGCAGACCCGTCTCCAGGCCGTGCTGGATGAGTTCAAACAGCAAGAGGAGAGAGAGAAGCAGCAGGTGAGGAAACTCCCACAGTGGARTGGGAGGTACTGGGGCACAGCACTGCTCTAGGCTTGGCCTGACAGAGTTCCCTGAGTCTTCCAGCACAGCAGCTGCTGTGAACTCCAGGTTACAGGTCAGGTGGGGTTGTACCTGTTCCTCAGGTGGGGTTGTATCTGTAGTTGCATGGAGCTTCCCAAGGCAGAAGGAGATACAAGGAGTAGGGTAACTGCAGCTTTCCCTCTGGAGCAGCCAAACCATGCCCAGGCAGCAGTCCAGAGCTCTCAGGATTGCTGCCTGGGGTGAAACACAGCACACAAACCTGTTAGCAGCCCTGTATGAGGAAGGCAGTGGCTGTCGGGTTTGTGGCAGATTTCCTGCCTGGGCAGCTCTGTTCCAGCCCAGTACCAAGGCAGGAGGTTCTCACTCTCAGATCCCTGTGGGCAGTGCCAGTTCTGTCCCAGAGCAGCCCAAGCACAGCTCCAGACAGCACACAGGGAGAGCAGCCACTGGTGTGGGTAGAAGATGTGCAAGAATCTTCTCCTCCTAGCAGAAGAGAAGTCATTAGAAAAACTGGGATGTTTCATCCTGGGGATCCATAGGTACAAGGCCAGACTGGTTGGAGTGGCAGTGATCTGCCAKTTTTAGCCTCTTCCATCACAACTGCATCTTCCAAGTTCCTCTTTTTCCCTTGACTCACCTGTTCCTGCTGTCAGGCTGGGAGGTCATTGCTGAAGATGAAACAAAAGAAGTGGGCTGGGGCTGCCTGGGGTCCCAGATGTGCCTTTCTGTAACATCTCACTCTCTCTTCCCAGATGGCATCCCTGCAGGAGCAGCTGGAGTCCCTCATGGAGAAGTGAGCAGTGGGCCTGGGTCTGTGAGCAGAGCTGGAGGTGGTGGTCACCTGCCACACTGAAGGCCTTGCTTTAGTCACGCACTTCTTATGCCACATGTGCTGCTGGGCAGTGGTACAGGGTCTGTGCCTAGAACTGATTTCACACCCACTGTGCTGGCTTTGGCTGGTGGAGCTAAAGAATTGGACTATGCCTGTTAGAGCAGCCAAAAACGAGATTTACTGTCAATAGTCAGCACTGGCCTCCCCAGGACAGCACAGTGCTGGTTTCTGCATCTTACTGAGTCTTGGTTTGGTGGGCTGTGGCCTGGTAAGAGTTTGTTCTTGTGTTTGAGGAGTGCTTATATCTGCAAACTAAACTCAATAAAGTTTCCTTTTCAACCCTGGTCTGCTCCTTTGTGGTCTCCAAACCACACAGCCCCTGGTCTGGAGCCATGCCTGGGCTCCTTCCCCAAAGTGCTCTTCGTGGAGCTGGGTCAAAAGTGCTGGCACTTGGTGGGGGGAACGAGGCCCTCCTGATCAGGGAGTTCCTGTAATTCCTCACAGACTATGCAGGCAAATCCCAGATTAACCTGGCAGGGTGGGAAGAGGATTAGAAGGGCGGTTACAGAAAGCAACAGAGGACACCAGGGGCTTCAGCAAGTGTGTGCTAGGAGGGGACACCCCTCTCACAACCCACGGGCAGGGCAAGAAGGCTCTGCCCCCAGCACAGAAAGGGAAAGGTCAGCAGGAGCCCTGGAGGATGATGTGTGTGTCCAGATAATCAAGAAAGAGACACCTAAGGAAGACGTGGAGCTCTAGAAGGGCCAGAGTGTGCAGGGGTGAGTGTGATCTGTGAGCAGCCATGGAAGAAACCTACCTGCTGAATGTGGAAGGGGTCAAAAAGAAGATTCTGCATGGAGGCCAAGGGGAGCTGCCGAAGCTGCAGGATGGGAGCAAGGTCAGTGGTCTGGGTTGTTCCTGCAGAGCCCTGGGAGAGGGAGTGGGTTGACATTCCTGCCCATCATGGTTCACAAGCCCAGCTCCAGGTCTGGGAAGAGTGAGAGCCCTCACAACAGGGGTGCAGCAGGGGCTGGTTTGAATTTTCAAAATTCAGAATTTTGAAATTTTCCCAGCCATGTTTCTCACAGTGAGCTGGCAGTGCCCACAGCCTCACCTTRCACTGGGCCTGGGACACCTCCTCCCCCTGGCACCCCTAGAGCTCAGCAGCCCTGGTGGGTTGCTGAAATCTGCCTTTCCTGCCATGTGCCAAGCAGCAGTGAGATGTGCCAATGGGYTGTTCCTGGGAGATTCCCCAGCCTCTGATCACTGTGGGTTCCACAGGTCCTGGAGCACACTGAGAGCTCTCTCTGCACAGGGCTATAAAGGGGGATCCAAAGGGAGCAGTGAGCTACAGCATGGATGGATGTTAAGACATTTGACCATCTGCTTACTGTCTCAAGTGGGCAAGAGGCACAATCTCCTGCTGTGGAGGGAGAGCTGCCAGTCAGATCAGCACAGTGCTGGGAGCAGGCTCAGCCCCACAGCTGAGGCCAGGGTGGCTGCCAGGGGGTCTCACCACTGGGCTCTCTCTGGGCCAGTTCACCTTCCACTTCCAGACGCTGAAGGAYGACTTTGAGCGGACGGTGATCGACGACAGCCGGGAGGCTGGCATGCCCATGGAGATCATCGTGGGCAAGATGTTCAAGCTGGAGATCTGGGAGACGCTGCTGAGYTCCATGCGGATCGGGGAGGTGGCAGAGTTCTGGTGCGACGCCATTGTGAGTGAGGGGCCCAGAGATGTCCACTTCCCTCCTTCCTGCAGAGCCAGGACACAGATCCACACATCCCAGAGATGCTGTGTCCTTCTCTGGTGCAAACACAGCGTKTCACTTGGCCTCAGCACCGGGGGGCTGCCCCAGACAAGGGGCTGAGCAGGGTGCTCCTTCCTTGCAGCACACAGGCATGTACGCCCTGGTCTCCAGGGGCATGAGGAGGATTGCAGAGGGTCGGGACCCCCTGGAGGGCCAGAAGCACCGCTGTGGCATGGGCAACATGTTTGACTACCACAGCACGGGCTACGAGGACCTGGACGAGCTGCAGCGGACGCCGCAGCCGCTCATCTTCATCATGGAGCTGTTCCGGGTAAGGGGACGGCGGGGATGGCTGCCAGAGCAGGAACAGCTGGGACAGGCACTCAGCTCCTCCTGCCTGGGCAGGTGGAGGACCCCTCGGCGTACAAACGTGACACGTGGGCCATGAGCAAGGAGGAGAAGCTGGCAGCAGTGCCCGTGCTGCACAGCGAGGGCAACCGGCTGGTCCTGCGCAGGGAGTTCGCACAGGCGGCCGCCAAGTACCAGGAGGCTGTCATCTGCCTCAGGAACCTGCAGGCCAAGGTGAGCAGCACCAGCACCTCCCACCCCTGCCTGGGTCACACCTCAGAGTGTGCCCTGGGTGCTGGGAGGGGATGGACACAGCCGTGAGCTGCCCTGGGTCGCTCGTGGGGCAGGAGAAGCCGTGGGAGGATGGCTGGCTGAAGCTGGAGAGCCTGGTCACGCCGCTGGTGCTCAACTACTGCCAGTGCCAGCTGGAGCTCGGCGAGTACTACGAGGTGCTGGAGCACACCACGGAGCTCCTCCAGAAGCACAATGGTACCTGTGCCCTGCATCCCACCCCTGCTGTGCCCTGCATCCCACCCCTGCTGTGCCCTGCATCCCACCCCTGCTCTCCCAGGGACTCCATGCTCTGAATTCCCCACCTGTGACAATGCTCATCCTGCATCCTGTGATAGTGCCTGTGTCACCTGCATCCCTGTGTCCCAGTGTGCCCGACCCACCACCATCCTTCCCCTTCCCATGATGATCCCTGCACTCCCTGTGCATAGCCCAGGTCTCCCTGCCCTCCCTACAGGTGTGTCCACCCCACACCCCACACGTGCTTGACGTCCCCTGCTCCCCAGGCTCTCCAGCTCCTGTGGCTGGCGGCCCTGAGCTGCAGGGCGCCCACTGAGGGCTCTTCTGTCCTGGCAGACAATGCCAAGGCCTATTTCAAGCGGGCAAAGGCCCACGCTGCTGTCTGGAACGAGAGGGAGGCGCGGGAGGACTTCCAGCGCGTGGCTCACCTCGACCCCTCCATGGCGGCCGCCGTGAAGAAGGAGCTGAAGCAGCTGGGGGAGAGGATGAGGAAGAAGCACGTGGAGGATCGMAAGCGCTACCAGGGCCTCTTCCAGTCAGGCCAGGGCCTGAAGGGCCGYGAGGGGCGGCAGAGCAGGGAGGTGGGTGATGGAGCACCTCAGGGGGAGGCTGGGGGCCTGGAGAGCCATGGGCAGGGAGAGCAGGGTGCTGGGACTTGGGTCACAGGACAGCCCAGGGCTCCCCAGGCTGAACCAGGGACCCCCAGGGCTGGGGGTGAAGGGGCAGCACCAGGAGGAGAAGTCGTCCGGGGAGAGCCTGTGGGAGAAGAGGTGGGAGGGAGGGCTCAGACAGCAGTGGGGAAAGAAGAAAATCTGGGCACCTGTGGGGCAAAGCCAGAGAGCCTGGGAACAGAGGAGGAAGATGAGAAAGAGAAGGAGAGGGAAGAGGAAGAAGAGGAGGGGGAAGAGGAAGAAAAAGAGGAGAGCAAAGAGGTGAAGGTAGAGAGAGGGGCAGAGGAAGAAGATGGAAAATTGGAGGAGGAGAAGGAAGAAAAGGAAGACAAAGTAGAGGGGGAAGAGAAGGTGGAGAGGAAAGCAGAGAAAGAAGATGAGAAATTAAAAGAAGGTGAAGAAATAGAGAAGGAAGAAGAAAACAAAGAAACAGAGAGGGAGGAGGAGGCAGTAGTGAAAGGGAAGGAGGAGAAGGACAAAGAGAAAGAGTGTCTACCAGCAAAACTGGAACAGCCTGAAGCAGGGCAATGTGGGCCAACAGGGGAGACAAAGGCAGCAGGGCTGCTGCAGGGGCTGGGGCAAGGAGCCAGCAGAGCAGAGGGAGCTGGCACAGGCAGTGAGGCCCAGGCTCAGCCAAAACCAGCCCCACATCTGGAGCCTCCCAGCGAGGGGCTGGGACCAGCTGAGGGGCCCCCAGGGCTGGAGGATAAAACATCTGGGGAGGCTGTGGAAGAGGGGAGCTGCAGGGAGCTGCRGGGAGCAGGCAAGGAAGAAGAAAATGCTGGGGAAGGCAACATCCTCCCATCAGAGAGCTTCACCCCTGGGGAAGGCGAGGAGCTGGGTGGAGGGGCAGAAATACCTCCTGAGGGGCAGAAATGCCCCATAGCAGCCGGAGAAGGGGGKGCTGCAGCCCGGGAGCAGCGCAGCACAGAGCAGGGCAATGCCCAGCCCTGAGCAGGGTCAGTTCCCCTGCCTGGGGACAGCTGCCAGGCCCCTGACATAGAGGCACAGCACGGGCAGCAGGGCTCCTGTGCCCGGAGGGGAGCCCCGGCGCTGGGGCTGGCCCGCAGTGACACGGGGACAATGCTGCCCTCACCCTGCAGGCACAGCCCTGCCGACTGCCCGGCTCCAGCCCTTTCAGCTGGGTGCCGCCGAGCTCTGCTGGCTGAGAAATAAAAGCTCTTCCCTGGCACCCTGGGCTGGATTTGTTCCTGAGCRTGAGCAGCTTCCCCGAGCACAGCCCACAGCTCTGCCTTGCCCCGAGCCCGCGGCACAGCTTGKGGTGGGCGAGGGGCTGCATTTCACCCCCCTGTAAGCTCCTCAATCTCTCCTGCCTGAGTGTCCCCAAATTCCCCTGCAGTGGCACCGTGTCAGGCCTTTCCCAGCACTGCCAGGCAGGGTGAGAGCCCAAAAATTGCCTGTCCTGGGCAAGTTTCACCATCAGCCGAGTCTGGGCAGGGCAGAGAGCCCGAGAGCCCCCGGCCTCCCTGAGCCTCTCTGAATCCCTTACTGTGCCACAAAGGCACAGCAAACACGGGCAGCACTTGGGACACCCAGACACCTCTGGGCACTGAAAACTTCATGGAGCTGCCGAGAGAGAGGAGGGAAAGGACTGTCTTGCCCACCCAGCAGCCTGCCTGGGGCTGAAGGGTTTCCTCAGCCAAAGCTCCTGGGGGAACGAGGGACTGTCCCCACACAGCCCCTGTGCCAGGCCCCAGCAGCCACACGGCCTGCACACACCCTGTTGGAAGAGGATGGAGATGGTGGCTGGGGACACGCCTGTCCCTGGGGACCCTGGGGCTCTGCTCCCAGCTCCTGCCGTGCCTCAGGTGGTGGGGACAGCCAGGGGGACAGCGCAGGCTGCGTCCCAGAGCCCTGCAGGAGCAGAGCCAGCACGGCACAGCCACGGACACACGGACAGAAGAGCCAGAGCACTGATCCAGGCATCAGTATAAATACAAATTTATTCTCTTTCCAGAGCAGAGATGCCACAAAGCAGTGAGGACAGCAGCACCACAGTACATGGTTACCACAGCATTAGCCAGCCTGCTCCCCTCCCTGACACAGCCCAAGCACCAACCTGGCCACCTCTGCTCCCACACCTGCCACTGGGGCCAGCAGCTCTGTCCTCATCCTGCCCTTTTCTTCCTCCAGCGCCCCCCAAGGCTGGATCCTCCTGAGCACACCCTCAGGCCAAGCCTCACTCTGCTGCTCCCCACGCTGCTGCCATCCTGCCCCTGGGATAACAGAGGGGTCCCGCGGGGTCTCACAGCCTGGCCMGGGGTCCCTGTCACCCACAGCCTGACACAGCATGCCCAAAGCCACCTAATGCCACCCCACTGCCCTCCTGCCACTCAGCTGGCCGGCACAGGGGACAGCAAGGACAGCCACCCACGCTGCTGCCAGTGTCACTGGAGCACTCCAGGCTGCACAGCCCTGGCTGTGGGGCTCACACTGCCTTGTCCTGGGGTGGCCACTGCTCCTCACCTCTGCCAGCAGCCCAGAGCCAAGCCCACAGACCTTGTCACAACCTCCCCAGAGAGTTCAGCATCGTGTCCTGTCCCAGCCAGCAACAYCAGCCCTGGCTGCATCCTTGCAAGCCCTGTTAAATGGGATGTTCCACCCCAGTGTGCAGCCCTGCCCTGCGGGCTCAAACCTCTCATCTCTCCACACCCTGTGGCTCCAGAGCACCAGGGCCACGTCAGCCCCTGCTCTGGGTTACCCTGCAGCACCTGCCTCTGCCTCTTTCTCGACATAACACAGCACAAATCAGCCAGCCCGAGGGAGCCCCAGGAGCCACCACCCCGGAGCTGCCCTGCCAGCTGGCACTGCCCCATGGGACCTGCAGCCAGGAGTGCCTGCCTGTCCTGCTGCCTGCCCACCCACACTGGCATCACACCAAGGTGGCCCCAGGGCTGGAGAAACCCTCCCACCCAGGCAGGGAGCTGGGTCTGTGCAGGACTCTGCCACGCCAAAGGCACAGATGCCCAGGACACCAGGCAGGGTGAAGCAGCTGCTGTGGGTGCAGCCCTCACTGAGCTCCCTCACTGCAGCCCTGCAAGGCAACCCCAGCAACAGGGAAAGGTGCTGGTGCCCCTGGGAGCAGGAGCTGGGCTGGTCTGAAAGTGAAGGGCAGCTACACTTAAGGTATTAGAGTTTAATAGAGTGAGTCCATGAGAGTATTTAAGTACAGTATATATATATATATATAATATATAGAAATATATGCAAATTAAACAATAAGGCTCTGTTATAAAGACCCTCTCAATATAAGGCTACTAGCTGGGCTGAAGCTCTAACATGGACTCAATCCCTACTCCATAAACCTCACAGACTCTCTCCTGGTGGTGTGTGCCTGGCTGGCTGCAGAGCCTTGGGTGGCAGAGTTCAAACCATAAGGCTGGCAGCTGGTCACTGTTATAAAGAGTTATTTTAAAAATTGTGTGGCTCCAGGAGTGTTTTGGTGCCCATAGACCTGGAGGTTCCTGGGCAGGGATGAAGAGTGGGATGCTGAGCTCTGCATCCCCTGAGGGTGCCAGGGGAGACTGGCAGTTTTCATGGCTTCAGTTCTTCCTTCTGAACCATCCCACCCAGGCTTGGGCACTGTGGCCAGTGACCCAACCAGCCTCCTGGGGAGCCCACAGTCCCACTCCTGCATGGCCTATGTTCCCCTGAGATCTTCTGGAGCTGGCAAGCATCCTGCACCACCAGCTCGGAGGGAGTCTGTGTGAGGTCTGCTGCAGCACAGGGAGCATGGCAGGGAGAGAGGGGAGGAAAGCAGCCAGGTAGCTGGTTAGGAAAAGCCTCTGGCTCACAGGAGGTGTTAGATAAGGGAGGTCATACCTGAAAGAGAAATAGACAGGTCAGGAGAACAGGACCCAGAGCCAGCTGGTTAGAAGGGAGCTGCTGCAGAGCCAGGAGGATCCTGCTCAGAGGTGGCAGAAAGTGGGCAAGAGTCTGCATGGGCAGGCCACCACCTCAGGTTAGTGCTGGCACCAAGCAATGGCTCCCTCTGTCAGCCTGGGCAAGRGACCAAGTGCTGCCCCTGCACTGGAGCACTGAGGGAAGGAGCAGAATGACCAAACCAAACCCACTGAGAGAGCAGAGTGACATCCACACATCCCTGCTGGGAAGAGCCATCCACGAGCAGCCAGCAGAGCCTGCACCATTGCTCCCATCTCACCAGGCTGCTGGGGCCTCAGCCTCTCCTGCAGAGGGGTCTGACAGGGATGAAGGCAGGAGGGGGCTCAAAGCTGTCACTGCAGGTGGTGCTGGCAGTCTGTCCATCCTCATGGTGGGGTGCAGGTCCTCAGCAGGGCAGGAGGCTGCAGCTCTGCTGCCCTCAGCTGCCCTGCAGCTCATCACAGGGATCTGTTTGGTCTGTGCTCTTGGCAGTTCTCGTGGCCTCTCCTTGCAGGTGTGAAGCCTCCTCCTCCTCCTCCTCATCCTCCTCCTCCTCCATTCCCAGGCCACACACCCATCCCAGCAGCACTGCAGCAGCAAAGCTCTTGGCTGAAGCACTGCAGGTCATCAGCTGTGGCAGGGAAGCTGGGACTGGGGCAGGGCTCTGGGGAAAGCCTCACCTGAGGGAGCAGTGAGAAGTGAGAGAGGAGGGTTTCACTCAAGTACCTCGGGAGCTGGGGAAGGCGCTCCGCAGCTTCTCCATGATGTCTTCCAGGCACATGCTGACCTCCTGCGTTTTGGCTTCCACCTCATCTGCAGTGGCAAGGAGGGCAGGGGGGTAGGAAAAGGCTCTCAGGACACACACCTGGCTGCCAGCATCTCTGCAGGATGGCAGGGTGCAGGAACAAGGCAGCAGGGCCAGGAGCTCAGCCCAAGCCCACAGCTCACCTGCAGTTTCAGTGTCAGGGGTGTTGTGCTCTTTCTCCTTTGCCTGGCTGCCTTCTGACTGATGTGGAGACGAAGCCAAGGAGGAGGCTGCTGAACCATTGCCTTCTGACTCTGCTGGAGGCTGGAATGAGAAGAGATGTTGTGAGAAGGTTGTCATGACCCTCTGTCCTTGGCTTCTCCTTCTCTGCCACTGTCCCAGCTCTGCTGTGGCAAAGCCCACCCCATCCCTGCTCTGAGCACACCTGCAGCAGCAGCTCCCTCAGCCTGTGCAGCTGTGATTCCAGCTGCTTGTTGTGGTCCTCCAGGATCTGCATCCGTGTCTCCAGGCGGCTCTTGTGCTGCCGCAGGATCCGCGCCTCTGCCAGCAGCTCCTCGTTCCGTGGGTCTTGCACTGACTCAGGAGAGCCCGAGGCCAAGGTTGGGGACTCCACTGCCTCATCATGCTGCCACTTCAAACGTCTCAGCTCTCCCTGGAGGATCCTGCAGGACAGCCCAGGTCAGCAYCCCCTCAATCCTGCCTGGAAGCCCCCAGGAGCTGCACATCAGACAAAGCTCTGCTGYTTGTGAAGCTTAAGGGCCAGGATGCTGCCTGTGTGTGGTTCTGCCCCACACAGGGGGTTCACAGATATGCAAACACTTCCCAGGAGGCTGAAAACAAGGGCAGGGAAAGCAYCACCCCCTCCTGAGCTGGTGTGCCCTGCCTGGAGCCTCACCCTGATCCAGAGCAGCAACACCACTGATCATGAGGGGCTCAGGGACAAGAAAGGCAGAGTGCCCTGGGCCCACTTTGACTCATTTGGGGTTCAGGAGGGAACAGGTTCTGTGCATGTAGGAAGGAATATTTTGGGGAACAGAGAGAGCACACCCTCACTGAGCTTTAGTGCTCAGCTTAGCCCCACTCCAAACCTGCCCTCYCAGCACCTGCAACCCCCAGCTCCAGCCCCAGCAGCATCCCCTGCCTCCACTCTGCGCCCTGCACGCCTTCCCCAGCCCCTTCCCCTCTCCCAGGCCATAACCCCCCCTTTCAGAGCTGCCCATGTCTGTACCTGTTCTCATCCTCCAGGTGGGCCAGGACTCTCTCCAGCTCTCCCTTGTCATCCATGTTGAGGCCTGCTGGACCCTGCTGGCTGCCCCCAGGCTCTCTGTCCGTGATGGGGCTGGAGTGGCGCAGCAGGTACTGGTCCTCATCCCTGTTCCAGCAGGGGGAGAAACACCTCATTAGGAAAACCATGGGATTTGTGTGCCCTTGGGGAAGGRCAGCATGGAGGGAGGCAGTTTCACAGGGCAGCTCCTGGCTGCTCCAGGCYTAGAGCTCAGAAGGGGCTCAGCATCCCTGATGTTTGCTGTTGGGGGATTGTGGTGTTTGTGAGGGTCTCCAGGACAAGGAGAGAGATGAGAATTTGACTCCATGTTTTCAGAAAGCTGATATTATATTCTATTCTATTATATTAATTCTATTCTATTCTATTCTATTCTATATTTACTATTCTATTATATTTACTACTACATTGTATTTATTATAATATTATTCTATTCTATTCTATTATACTATATATTAATAAAAGAATGCTATACTAAAGCTATACTAAAGAAATAGAGAAAAGGAGACATCAGAAGGCTTAGCAAGAACGATAATGAAAGCTCATGACTGACTCCTCAGACTCTGACACAGCTAGACCATGATTAAGTCATTAATTAAAAACAATTCACATGTTTAGATAAACAATCTCCAAACCACATTCCAAAGCAACAAAACATTAAAAAAATTGAGGCTTCTCCTCTTCCTAGGAGAAGAAATCCTAGCAAAGAGATTTTTCAGAAAAGATCATAGCAACAGGGGTGCCCAAGAGGCTCTCACTCAATGGGACTGGGAAGGAAAGCATTTCTGCACCCTGGCTAGGCATGGACAGAGCCACAGGAGTGAGCCCTGACCCATCAGGAGGTGAGGAGAAGGGAAAGGAGAACTCACAGGCTGTCATCAGGGGACAGGCTATCACTGAAGAAGGAACAGTTCTGGCTTTCCATCTCTGCAAGCCTGGAGGGAAGAGAAGAAGGTTGAGATATGGTCAGAGACACCCTGAATGTCTGCTCAACTGCTTGCAGCAGGCCCTGCAGGACCCCTCTCTGCAGAGTCTCCCCCCAGCCTGCACCAATCTGTTCTTCTGCACAAACTCTGGAGAGTTTTGCCTTTTTAAAAACCAAAATACACTGCTGCTCTGGGTATAGGTCTCTAGAATAAAGCGCTGCTGCTGTGCAGTTGGCTCAGCCTCCTCTCTCACGAGCAAAGGAAAGGAATCTAAGAATGCAGCTCCAGCCGAGGAGCTGAGCTACAAGTACAGGCTCCCTGACCCCCCTGGGTCCCCACAGCGAGGGCAGAGGCACCACAAGCCAGAGGGCAGCAGCAGTGGGAMGCTGGCAAACAGCTCTGGTGAGGACACAGAGCAGAACAACTGAGGGTTGTGCCTGCTGAGAGCCCATCCAGCAGCTCACCCTGGGCAGAGCAGGACAGCACATGGAGGCTGCTGCACTCTGCTGTCAAATGCATGGTCTTTGCTGCCCCAGCCATGCCCCAGGCAGGTTTGCCTGGCTGTGCTGGGGCAGGTGGAGGGGTCTGTGCCCATCGTGTGCCCCAAAGCCCCCCCACACCCATCAGRGCCATGCCCTGTGCCCCAGCAGGACAGCAGAGCCCTGGGGGTACCTGCTGGCAAAGTGCTCGATCCTGGAGTGAGTGTCAGCGTGGGGTAACATCGGGGAGGAGGCTGGGCTGCAAGAGAGGCACACTGGTCAGCAGGCTTGGCACAGACTGATCCTCCTGGCTGAGAGGAGCCAGGGACGGCTGGACAYAGAGACTGAAATCTCCGTTCCTTCAAGAACAAGGTGGCAGATCACCCCCAGAGCGAGTGCTCCTCCAGCCCTCCCCAGGAGCCCTGTGTGAGCTGAGATGCTCCTTCCAGCCACAGAAGCCATGCCTCATTCTGGGCCCAAAGACACGAGCCAGGGCCCAGCGACTCACGTCTCAGAGCAGTCAGCCTCGAGCACAGACTGCACGGGCAGGTAACCCCGCTGGGGGTGCTTGCTGAAGTACTGCTTGGACCTAAACTTGTTCTTCAGTGTCGTGGCAAAGTCCCTCATGTTCTCACTGGATGTGGTCTGCAGAGACACAAATGTGACACAGGTGCCCGTTTAATGGAAAGCTCAGCACCCACAATAAGATATCACCTCAGGCTGGGCATGAGCTCCATGGGGGAAGAGGCAGATAAAAGGAGGAAGCAAGGAGGGCACACAGCAGCTCTGTGAGCCCATCATGGGGCCTGGCACAGGCCAAGTTGGGCACTGGGGCCATGCACCCTGCTCACCACGAGCCCCAGAACAGCAGGGACACAGGCAGCCTCCAGCATGCACAGGGATCAAAACTACACAAGGGAGCCACTTGTGGGGCTGCACCAGCCCAAACATCACAAAGCTGCTGCCATCATGGGCCCTGCTCTGTGCCAGGGCCCTCCCAGCCCAGCCCAGCTCCTTACTGGGGTGTAGTACTCCATGATGGGGTAGTGCAGCTTGTTGCCCTTGCTGGCTCGCCCTGTGAGGAAGCAGGTCTGGCAGATATCCACATTGAACTGCTTCAGGCTCCGATACCTGCAGAGGTCAAGAGGCCAYAGGGAAGCACTGGAAGTCATCAAAACGTGTTTAAAGCCCAAGAAGAGGTCAGTAGGAGGGGACTGTGTTGTTCTAACACCCCACTGAACCCACAGTGCTGATGGCTGAAGTCCCCAGAAGCACTCTGCTCCTTCCCCTTAGCTGGCACCTGCTCTGCCCCGCCAGGAACACAGCTGGCTGCAGAGCCCCAGCTCTCCCAAGAGCCCAGAGCAGCTCAGCTCTGTCCTGCAGGACAGCACACACTCCCCCTGGGGCCAGGGTCCCGTGTCACAGCCCTTACCTGAAGCCCTTGATGGGGCACTGGCGGCACACAGAGCACTTGGTCTGGTGCTTCACCTGCTCGGCCATGGTGACCCGGTGCAGCACCGCCAGCCACACCATGGACTGGGGCTCCAGGTTGGCCCACTCCAGGAACTGGGACACCTCAATGGCAGACTTCCCATTGCTCTGGGGAGGCAGAGGAAGGGGCTGCTCAGAGCTGGGGCCTGGCTGCCATGGGGTGCAGGTCCCCTGCCACGTCGGGAGCCTGTCCCCAGCACAGACAGGGCCAGGGCCATCACCCCGCACTCACAAAGCGGAAGCAGCTGCGGATGCTGGGCTCCACATTGCTGCCCCCAAACGCTGCCACCTCCCCCAGCTGGCGAGGGACCTGGATGGCCTCGTGGAGCAGGACCCCGAGGTGCCGCTGGTCACACAGGCCCCCGGCGTTGGCCACCTGGCTGAAGAGATCTGTGGGGACACAGACACAGCTGAGAGCCCAGCAGGCAYGGGGAGCAGGGCACAGCAGGGACCCCACTGCCCACCCCCAGCACAGGGAGCAGGGTGTGGGGACACCAGGGACTCCATTGCCCACCCCCAGCACACAGACACAGCTGAGAGCCCAGCAGGCATGGGGAGCAGGGCACACTAGGGATCAGGGATCCCACTGCCCACCCCCAGCACAGAGCTCAAACAGGAGGAAAAACCTGAGCCTGTGATTAAATAACTTTTACCAGTGTCCTTCTAGCTCCTAATAACCAGTTCAGTGTCTTCTTCAGACAGGRGTTACATACATCATCTATTAAACAGCCCCAAACAGCCTGTCCTCCATGAATCAGCCTAAATCCTTCATTTAACCCGTTGGTGCTCCCTATGCTACACAAGATTCCCCTCCACAAWATTCCATGGTTAAAATGAGGTGAGAAAAGCAATTTGCCTACTTCCCCCAGCCATGCACCCCCTGGTATTTTCCTTCTGGAAAGCACTGGATAACATTCCCGAGTGCCTTCTCTGCACTGCTCCTCACAGTGCCATGCAAGCAGGATCACTGCAGCACCAGGCAGTGTACAACACCACCTCCTAATTTCAGTGGGTAGKCCTGGGGAGGGAGGGAGAGGCGATGATGCAAGCAGCTTAGTCACTGCAGGAAAGCTGTTTCTTTGCWCTTCCTGGGCAAAGAAGGCTGAACCAGGAAACAAATCCACTCCTGTCTTCCCGAGGTGAATTCACAGCAGGTTCTAGGGGAGGCAGACAAGGGACTCACACTGGAACTTCTCCTTGACCTCTGTCCCGCACAGACACGCGATGCCTGTCTTGAAGGAGAGAGCCCTCATCTTCCCGCTGCGGCCACTGCAGGACAAGAGATTGCACAGCTCTGCAAGTGCTCCAGAGTGGGTTTTTTTTGTCGGGGGGGTCATCAAGACAAGCATACACCAAGCAGCCTCCCTCACTGGCAGCCAGAAGCTTTGTGCAGCACTGCCAGCTGGAAGAGCAGCACGGGGTTTTGTATTTGCAGGSAGGAATGATGCATCTGACTCCATGTCTCAGAAGGCTAATTTATTATTTTATTATACTATATTGTATTAAAGAATACTATACTAAAGAACACAGAAAGGATACTTACTGAATGCTAAAAAGATAATAATGAAAACTCGTGACTCTCTCCAGAGTCCCAGCTTGRCCCTGATTGGCCAATAAATGAAAATAACTCACAGCAGAAACCAATGAAACAATCACCTGTGGGTAAACAATCTCCAAAAGCAAAACACAGGAGAAGCAAATGAGATAATAACTGTTTTCTTTTTTCTCTGAGGCTTCTCAGCTTYCCAGGAGAAAAATCTTGAGCAAAGGGATTTTTCAGAGAATGCAAATGCCATACAGGGGTTTCCTCCCAGGCCTGGCAGCCCCACAGCTCGGGGGATAGGAGGGACCTACTCGCCAAACACATTCCAAAGGAGCAAAGCACAGGAGAAGCAAATGAGATAATAATTGTTTCCTCTTTTTCTCTGAGCCTTCTCAGCTTCCCAGGAGAAAAATCCTGAGCAGAGGGATTTTTCAGAGACTGTAAATGCCACAGGGGGGTTTCCTCGCAGGCCTGGCAGCTCAGGGGGAGGGAGAGGTACCTGTCAAAGACGTTGAGCAGCCAGTTGAGGCTCATGTCCACGCAGAGGGGCACGTTGACCAGGATGCCGCGCTCCTCCTCCAGGCGCTCGTAGAGCGCGGTCAGGCAGTGGATCACCTCCACCACGTCCATCGCCCGCTCGCTGGGCTGCAGGTCGTGCTCGTTGAAGATTTCCAAAGCCGTGCCCAAGGTGACCATGTCCACTGCACAGAAAGCAGAGGGATCAGAGGGAAAGAGGGGAAATGAGAGAGGTGAGAAGCAAGCGGAGAGAGATGCTGTCCTGCCCTAACCTGGGGCAGTGTTGGTCCCACTGTGTTGGGAAAGATGCTGGTAAGGATGGGTGCAGCTCCTAGAATTTCTCTCCTGCCTGTAAACTTCTCCCAAAATACCACATCTCCACCCTGAGCCACCATTCTCTGTGACCCCCCTGCCTCATTTCTGTGTCCAGCCATGGCCATGCCCCCCAAGGAAGGCTCTGTGCAGAGCCCAGTGCTGGCCTCTCTGCATGGGCCAGGTCCTTGTGGGGCTGGTGAGGGGAGAGGAGGGGGCACAGACCCTACAAGCAACTGCCCAGAATTGGATCAGTCCTGCCTCCAGCTCTGACAGGGTGAGGGAATTAAGACACAAACCCAAAACAGGGCTAGGACAGTGTGAGCTGCCCTGGCTGCCCTGCTTTCAGATTTCTACGGCTGCAGGTTGTATGCGCTACTGTGTTAGCAACCAGCACTATTTCTTTCCTGAAAGTCTTTCCATCTTTGAGACCTTTTTATATTCACAGTACCCAGAGGACTGTGGGCCTTTTCCACACTGTAACTTTACTCTGTGGAAAAATCCTCCCTTCTCCTGTCAAAGCTGCTACACTCACACTGGGAAGCCCCAGTTTCCATGCCAGGGAGTATCACTCCTGCCCACCCTCGTGTCCACACTGCCCACGACTGCATATGGCTCTGATCTAYCCCTCACTGCCTCTTTCCTACACAGCCACTCCACCAAACTTCTCGTGATGGGAAAGCTGCCTTGGCAGTCTCCTTGCCCTTTTCTCAAGTATATCTTGAATAAAGAACACTTATTCAAGTCWCTTTTGGAGTGGAAAGAAGGTGACAGTGCAGCATGTGAGATGCAAGAAATGCACAACCAAGGATGCACAAGCAGCACACAGGAGAGTTGTCCTTTGCATTTCATCCTTGTTTCCTCTCCACACCTTGCCTGCTGCTGCATGGACACCTTAACAGGGTGGCAAAAGCTTTCTTCCATTTGCATTACATCATCCCTGAATGTCCCTGGGTACAGGACAGCCTGATCACCACAGTGTTAGGAGAATACTCCACAGCCAGGGGTTGATTCCCTTGAGAACCCAAACTCCTCTTCCCCTGACTCACTGCCTCCTTCCAGCCCTTTCACAGGATGCCAAGGAGCACAGGTCTGCCTGGGCCCCACTGCTGCTCCCCTTCACGAACAATTAATTCAGAAGGAGGATTTCCCCCACACTGCTGCTGCTTAATTTTGACACACCCTTAGGTGAGAGGCTTTGTCAAAAGCTCTGAGCAGCCAAGCATGCTGCATCTATCAGATTCCCACCTGCCTACTAGCCAGTTCCATCAGAAACTCCTCAGCAATTTCCAGGGAGCAGCTACCTCTTGGAGAGATGTTTGAACTCCTGTTGTATCATAGTCACCTGGCTMTGAATCCTCCAGTTTTCACCAAGAGTGCAGAAGTCAGGTTTATTGCCTCCCTTCCTCCCCTTTAGGCAGTGAAACCCTCTCTGTCCCTGCCAGTGAGCCTGGTTTCATCTCYCAGTTATACCACACCTCCTCCATGCCCCTTTGGAGCTGCTTGATGAGCTCCTGCCTGATCCCACAGCTTTGTAACCCTGAGCTGGACCACTTTGTTCTCACATCCCTTTGGACACCACCTGCCCTTGGGTCATCTCACCCCAAGCTGTACAAGAGGCGCTGACACAGACCTCTGCATTTGCTCAGCTTCCCAGGCTCATCTCCCTGGTTTCTCCCCTCAGTTACCCATCCCCTGGTGTCTCCTGCCTTTGATGTGCAGATAAAAGCTTGTGTTAGTTTAAGCCTTCACCGAGGGAGAGGCAGCAGGAGGGGAGCTCTWCCCACACTCACATCTCAGGGCTTTCTGCACCCGCCGCAGCTTCATGGCCGTGCGGTACGCCGAGAACTTGATGTTGTTCAAATCCGCTGCAGAGACACAGGAAAACAAGAATTAAACCACAACATCCTCATCTCCAGGGCAGGAAGCAGCAGTTGCAGCTCTCAGACCCCAGCAGAGCACGTGCAGGACAGTGAGGAGCAGAGCCTGGCAGGGGTCACACCCCAGCGCTTTGGGGTGGCACAGAGGGGAGCAGGTGGCCTGGGGGGATCTCACATGCACCCCACGCTGCAAAAAGGCAAATACTGCTCAAATGGTTCTGGGACAGCCTCCTTACCCAGTGTCTGGTACAACTCTGTCATCTTTGGGTGGTCCCAGCACGTCGTCTGGGCCTGGTGGCTGGAAGCAAAATAGATGGAGACCAAGAGTCAATGTGGTAACCAAAAGCTGCAGTGAGAAATTTAAAAAAAAGGACCTGGCCAGCGCTGGGAGCAAGTGTTTGAGTGTCTGCAGACACTGCTGCATCCCCCTGAGCACACTCYCCAGCCACAGCAGCAGGAAGGATGCCCACAGCAGGATACCCCCACTTGCTGCCAGCCCCTTCTCCTTCCAGCTGGGGTTTCCCACATCTTGGGCATCCCAGCAGGCAGGGAAAGCCTGGATCTGCCAGGCTGAGGAAGCCCTGCTTCACTGGAGGTGAGTTCTCCCTCCAGCCTGCCCCCCTCTCCTAACTGCCCCGTTCCTGATCCCTCCRGGCCAGAGGAGGCCTCGGGCTGTGTCTGGGAACACTCACTTGATGTAGTATGGCACTTTGTTGGGGGAAATGGCTCGCTCCCAGGGGACCTGGACAGAGGCTGCAAGGAGAGAAACACGTGTCAGATCAACACCAAATGCTCCTCTAAGCTGCTGCTGCTGCTTCTGATGGCAGCCCTGGCACAGCAGGACTGCCAGCAGGTGGGTGCCTCTGAAAAGGCTGCRTCCTCCCAAATCACCAGCTGGAGGTGTTGGTGCAGGCAAGGGGAYGCTGCCTATAAAAACAGCCCAACTGCTGGTCTTGTTAGAGACATCTTGCCTCTCATGCCAGGGACTTTGTATCTGGCTGAGCTCAGAACTCAGGAAGAGACATTTCCTGATGTTTCAGATGATGCCCAGAGCAACCTTGTGGTGACCAGTGGGCAGGGCTCATAGCAGATGGGGTTTGGGCACACAGACACAGCGCTGCTTGTTATGACCAGACTCAGACACCCAAAGCATCTGTTGYTCCTGCTCTGTGTGCCAGCTGCAGTATCTTGGGAAGATGAGGATTCCTCCTCTACCAGCTGCCTGCCACCCTGTGTTATGCAGAGGATGGAAGCCATGGCATGACACTCAGATATTTTCCTTTTTCACAGGTAGTGAAAATTCCAGCAGCTGGAAAAGTCATTCTTCCTTTCAGGCAGGAGTGTGCAGTCTGCAGAGAAGCACAGGCCAGTGAATCCCACCGACATCCAGAGACCCTGCAGGGCTCAGCATTTCCAAGGATGGAGCCCAGGCTGTGGAGCACAACCTGCTGCCCAGCCTTGGCAGGCCTGAGAGCTGTCAGCCAACAGCTCTGATCTGTAAAAACAGCATCCCTCTGCCTCGCCACATGAATGAAAACCTCCTGAAAAGGCACATTTTTAGCCTCCAAATAACTAACACAGGATATGAGGGACTGCCTTTTCCTGCCATCTGGTGTCTTGCTCTGAGGCTGACACAGTCCCAGTGTCCCCGGGGAGCTGCTCTGTGCTCTGAAGGGAAACCACACTCAGTCCCACCCTCGGTCCCACAGGGTGAGACAGCACAATGCCAGCTTTGGAGATGCCTCCAGCTTTGGTCCCACAGGGTGAGGGATCACAATGCCAGCTTTGGAGATGCCTCCAGCTTTGGTGCCACAGGGTGAGGGATCACAATGCCAGCTTTGGAGATGCCTCCTGCTTTGGTCCCACACGGTGAGGGATCACAATGCCAGCTTTGGAGATGCCTCCTGCTTCAGCTCCCGTGCACCAAACACCAGCCTGGGCACTTTTCCAGCCCCGTGCACGGCTCTGGGCTCAGCAACAGGACCTTGCACCCAGTTTTGCTGTGCCACAGCCCAGGCTGCTCTGCAGAGGCAGCCTCGTGGCAGAAGCCAGGGGCCCACTCACGTACAGGAGAGGAAGTGCTGGGAGCCTGGTCCGAAGTCCCGGTGGGCATCTTGGAGCTGCTTCAGGCGTTCATTTATGGAGGCCTGGAGAATGGAAAAATAGTTCACTGCCAGTCCAACAAGCATTTTGGATTGATGACCCGTTCAGGAAGGCTTGTGGCTGGACTCAGACATGCCCCAGCACACAGATGCCCTTCCTTCCTCTCCTATCTTGGTGTTTGTGCCCTCCTCCAGCCTGCTAAACCCTCTACACCTCCTGCTGCTGGGGCAGCACAGCCACATCTCCAGCTCACCTGCATCCATACTCTCACAGACATCAAAGCAGTCACAGCTGGTACTGACCCTCTCCACCAACACATCCTGATTCTCCCTTTGCTCCTCACACTGCTTTCTCCTGACCAAGATCTCTGCAGATTCACCAGACTCTTTCCTCACCCTGAACGGATGCTCTTCTCTCCCAGGAGCACCAGCTATAGCATCCTGCTGTGCCAAACCTTACTTTGTCCTCCTTGAAGGTCAGCAGTGACAGCCCTTCCCAGCACCCTCCTGCCCATGGTTTATTTGCAGTGCTTGCTCCTGTCTCCCTCCCACCTGCAGCTGCTTCCAGCGGGTGTTGATCTGCTCCAGGGTGCGGGAACTCTCCATGCACAGGTGCACATCTGAGATGGCCAGCTGGTGGGCAAGGTCATTGACCACTTTCACCCCATCCTTCATGGGGGACAGCTCCTCTTTGAACAGCTGGAGTCCAGGGGGAGTGGGGACACAGGCACAGAGCAGGGGAACAAGGAAAAGAAGCAGGTGAGTAGCCAGGACTTGGATCTGATTCCTTTGCTACAAGGTAGGGTGGGCTAGTGACTGCCAAGCCACTGCTGACCAACCCTCCACAGGGTACCTCAGCAGGGGAAAAAATACCCAACCAAGCTAACTAGGCTGCAGATTACTCCTGATAAATGAAATGGGGGGGCTGCAGATTACTCCTGATAAATTAAATAATATTTAATGATTAAATGAAATTTAATGATAAATGAAATGGGGGGCTGCAGATTACTTTTTATCATTAAATGAAATTTAATGATAAATGAAATGGGGGCTGCAGATTACTCCTGAAACCAAGCATGGGGGGCTGCAGATTAATCCTGATAAATGAAACAGGGTGGGGCTGCAGATTACTCCTGAAAAATTAAATTATATTTAATGATTAAATTAAATTTAATGATAAATTAAATGGGGGGCTGCAGATTACTCCTGATAAATGAAATGGGGGGCTGCAGACTACTCCTGATAAATTAAATGGGGACTGCAGATTACACCTGATAAATGAAATTGGGGCTGAAGATTACTCCTGATAAATGAAATTGGGGCTGAAGATTACTCCTGGTAAATGAAATGGGGGGCTGCAGATTACTCCTGATAAATGAAAAGGGGACAATGACTCAACTATGCTGAGCCACTGTACCTGTGTAAGGTCTGTGCCATGACAAGGTGTTCAGGACACTGCTGACCAAACCCCCCCCTCAGAAAGCACGGGGGCTCTGGGAARGAGCCCTTGGCCCTGAGATCCCAGGTAATGATGCTGCCTTGGACTGAGCAGTCCATGGAGCAGCTCTGCCCTCCTGGGAAGCAGCATTCATCACCTCCAAGGTGATGGCCAAGGCTGGAGCCTCCCCAGAGCCAGAAGTACCTTGGTGGACTGGATGTGCTCGGGCAAGGAGTCGATGAAGAGGTCCCCGATGGGCTCCCAGGTCTCCCGCACGCTCTCAGCCTGGTCCAGGGTGGTGCTGAGCTCCTCCATGGCCCCTTTGATCTCCAGCAGCTGCTCCAGGGTGCGCTCGATGTGGCGGTGCTGGTCCACGCAGCGGGCTGTGAGCTTCTCCCAGAGCTCGCTGGCCACGTTGGCCTGCTTCCACACAAAGCGGCTGATGTTCTGGATGCGGTGCCGGGGAGACACATCTGGGAGGGACAGCAGGCAGCAAAAATGAGAGCCCAGCCCAGGGGAGAGAGGGGCAAGGGGYGGAGGGAGGACAGGGAAATTAGAGGTAAGATAATCGAGGGAAAACTGGGCAAAGGGAAGGAAAACAAGTAATAGTAGTATCCATAGTATCCATCTCTGCATCCGCTCCTCCTCCCTATCCTCACAGGCTGTGCTGCCTTTTAAAAACCCATGCCCAGAGTACATCTGGTGCTGCCTCATGGGGTGCCCCCACCATGGCCTGCACAGGAGCCTCTTCCTGGGACAGCGACACTGCTCTGTGCCAGTCTGACCCTTGGCCAAAGGACTGGGCACAGCCTGGTSTCACACCAYRGTGTGGGGCAGAGCACTGGTGTGCTGCTCTGTGCCAGTCTGACCCTTGGCCAAAGGACTGGGCACAGCCTGGTGTCACACCACGGTGTGGGGCAGAGCACTGGTGTGCTGCTCTGTGCCAGTCTGACCCTTGGCCAAAGGACTGGGCACAGCCTGGTGTCACACCACGGTGTGGGGCAGAGCACTGGTGTGCTGCTCTGTGCCACCRCAGCCACCTCCGCTCCACCCGCTCTGGGCCAGCACAGGAGGAGCTGTGAAACCAGAGAACAAAAAGGGGGCAGCTTCA
Source organism: Cardinalis cardinalis (assembly GCA_014549065.1). Taxonomy (NCBI): domain Eukaryota; kingdom Metazoa; phylum Chordata; class Aves; order Passeriformes; family Cardinalidae; genus Cardinalis; species Cardinalis cardinalis. The sequence continues at coordinate 250,757 of JACDOX010000016.1, forward strand.
CAGACCTTTGCTTTCCAAAGTTGGTTCTTCTAATTCCTCAAATGGGTGCTGGGAAAGGAAAGCCTGTGCTGACTCCAGGACAGAGTAAATGTATGGCCCCCGAGACTTCACTTCTTCCATGAAAGCCTGGAGAGCAGAGCACAGAGATGAGACAGCAGGCTGAGCCAGAAAGCTCTGCCCTGGCTGCCCCCTTGCCAAATGCTGCAGTGATTCATTCACCCCAAAGCCCAAACCTCCCTGGAGGCACAGAGAGAAGTCAGTGTTCAGAGAAATATTTTTGCAGTTCAGGGAAGGAATGACCACCTGGCAGAAGGYGGCTCCTGACCTGCAGCTTTGCTGGAGTGGGGAGGCAGAACAGCAAGCCCAGAATGGTGTGTTGAGCCAGGGCTGCACAAGAGGAGCTGTTTTATTTATGGTGCTTTCAGGGGCACTCTTGGAGATGCTCTTCACTCGTGCAGTGAGAGCATGGCCACGCTAACAATCCTTCCAGCAGCTGCTCAGCAACAGGTCCAGCTGCTGCAGGAGGAGGAGAGGAACAGCAGGATGGCCCAAAGCAGCACATCTGCCAGGGAGGCCTTCAGAGGCACGCTGGTCTAGTATGTCCTCTCCTCCCCTCCACTGCAGCTCCCACACCAGKGCTGTCTGCTGGATGGGCTGTTTGTGCACCCAGCAAGGACGAGGGACAGCAGCAGGAAACATCTTAATTTTGTTTTCAAGGTAGAAACAACAAAAGCCCAACTGCCACTGGCAGGGAGAAGAAAATGCTGTGAACTTCAGGAAACTCTGATGTGCCTGGGTGTACCCCAGTTTCAGGCAKGATGATAACATGTTCCTGCAGCCACAGGACTGCCCCTAGACCAGCCTTCCCAGGCTGCAGGATCCCAAAAGCAGAGGCCAGTGAGACGTAGGACACAGGGAAGCCACTACAAAGGACAGGGCTCATCACCAGCTGCAGGTGACTCGAGGCTGTAATGTGGGTTTGCTGTCTAAAACCAGCTGGGCTCTGCCTTTTCTCAGAGCAGAGATGGAGCCCCTCAGGGGCTGGCTGTGGCACGGCAGTGACACAAGGCAGGGCTGTGCAGGGAAGGAGCAGGAACTCACAGCGTGTGTCTCCTTCTCCTGCTGCACCAGGAGAACATCGCCCCGCAGGGGCAGCTGCGCCGACAGCTCCTCATCCTTCTGCCCCAGCCAGTCTATGATCTCCTGCAGGGGCACCTGCAGCTTCCCACTGTGGTCAGAGAAGGCCTCCAGCCGAGCTCTGGCAGGGGAGCAAGGACAGTGAGAAGACAGACAGACAGACAGGAGAGGAGCCAGTTCCCTGAGGAGGGGAAGCACAGCACCATGGCTGGGTGCTGACCCCCAGGACCAGCAGCAACCTTAGCATGGGCTGTGCATGACCCCAGGACCTCCCCAGGACTGGCAGCACACCTTGGCATGGGCTGTGCATGACCCCAGGACCTCCCCAGGACTGGCAGCACACCTTGGCATGGGCTGTGCATGACTCCCAGCATCTCCCCAGGGACCGGCAGCAATCTTAGCATGGGCTGTGCACAACTCCCAGCCAGCAGAGAGCCTGCACTGCCAGGTGGCGTGAGGCAGGAGGCACTGGGGACAAGGACCTGGAGCCATTCCTCACCCTGGAGCCATTCCTCACCCTGGAGCCCAGAGCAGAGGACAGTCATTCTGTATTTGCCCGTGGGTCAGAACTGCTCTGGCTAGCAAGGGGGGCTTGGAATGGCATTTACATGTCTGGGCAGCTTCCAGGAGCCTTGGATTAAGGCAGGAGACAATTAACACGCCCCAGTTAAGCTCTCTGTCRTGCTGGAGCTGCAAACTCTGGCAGTCTGGAAGGCATGTTCCCCTCATGCAGGGGAGAGGGCTCCCAGTGAAGGGATGGGCACAGAGGAGGCGCAGGCAAAGCCATGGGGCAAAAAGAGACAGCTGCAGAGGGGGCAGAGGATAGAGAGAGCAGCAGAAAGCAAGCAGGAGGGAAAGAGGGGAGGCAGGAGAGCTTGGGATGGGTAGAAATGGAGGAGATGCTTTCCAGCAAAAGGAGATTCAAAAGCCTGTGGACCAGAGGGGGAGCTGAGCCAAGGTCACTGTGAATTCATGTGGCTCATCAAGCAAAAAAGTTCAAAAACCTCCTGACAGCCACAAGCAGCAGGCAGGGCTGGAAGGCCAGGCCAGCCTGGGGCTCGCTGCAGGCAGGACTCTTACCGAAGGCTGTGGGATTTTTTTTTTATCTCGTTCCAGCAAAGATTCATCTCCAGAGGGGCCTGGGGCCCGGCAGCACTGCTGGGAGCCCGGGGGGTTACGCACGAGGGTCCTGCACCATCCTGTGAGGCTTCAACCTGGGCAGAAACAGAACCACACTGCATCCAGAGATTGCTGCCTGGTGCCTTGGGAACCTGCCTGGAGACACCCACCCCACTCTGCCAGGACCCTGACTGGCTTTTTGACTCTCAAGGGGGCTGCCCTGTTCCTTAGGTGGTCTCCTTGCAGCTCCCAGGAAACTCCTGGCTGTCTCTGCAAGAAGGATGCAGTGCCAGCTCCAGCAGCACTCAGAGCWAAGGTTGAAGGGAGGGTTTACTGCACATCTCCTGTTCTCCTCAGCTATCCAGCAATGAGCTTATCTYGCTGAGAGCTGTTAAGCCAGAGCTGGTCCTTATGTGTCACAGTGCCTGCAGGGCTAATGATGATTTTTCCCATGTTACACAGAGCTGCTGTGCTTCGAGAGGAGGCTGATCCTGCTGTTCCTAGGGACCAAGGGGATCTGCCAACATCCTTTATGCCATCCCCAGCGCTGGCACTTGCCACCTGCTCCTCTACAGAGGCTCCAGGATATTCCCTGCCTGCATGGCAAATCTGAGAAGCCACTTCTCCTCCACAGATGCTGCTTCTCCTCCGCAGCTCTCCAGAATGAGCAGCCGTGGGAAGGGTGCTCCAAAAGGCCATGGAGAGAAGACAGCAAATGCTAACCCAGCCAGGCAAGGGAGGCACATCCAGCTGGAAAAACTGGGTTCTGATCCATGGACAACAAATCCTTGTTGGAATCCTCTCCTGAGCCTTTAGCACTGTATCATGCCCCTGCTCACAACACACTCTGCTGCACGTGCTGGTGACAGCAACACACARCATCAAAAGCCCCTGACACAGGACTCAGCGAGTGACAGGGGATTTTCTCTCCAAAACACACAGTTTGTTAAGCAAAACACATGGACACTTTCCCATAAGTGAGACATCAATGAGCTGTGTTGGAGAAATGGCAGCATTTCGATCGAGTGCTGCTTTGATATTAGAGCTCGCTTGAGATAATTATCCCCAGGTGCTTAATCAACCATAATTAAATGTGTTAGTACTTTCTAAACAGCATACAACAGGCCAGATAAGGGCAGCTGCCTTGGGGGAAAAGCAGCAGCTCTTGCAAGGGGAATGTGTACATACTTGTCACTTGTGCTGTCCAAGGGCTCGTGGAGGTGTCTGGAGAAGCGACGCAGCCAAGCCAAGGGAAACAACGGGCAGGAGAAAACAACCAGACAAGGAATTTGGCTGCACAGCTAAAAATACCCCCTCCACACCAGTTCTCAGAGAAAAATCAAATGATCGCCAAGACTGGTGCTAAGTTTGATTCATCTAAAAACATCCAACAGGCTGTTCTCTGCCTCCCCATCCTGCCACTCCAGAAACACCAAGAAAACAGAGAAAACCATCACCCACAGAGTTCACAGGATTCTTGGGGCCACGGATAATGATCCACTGAAGCCAAAACTGCTGCTTGCACATAGAAAAACCAACACTCTCAATGTGCAGGTGCTCATGGCACTGAAGCAGGTCAGTTCCAGGGAACTCCCCAGCCCTCCCCTCTATCCCAGGGGATTCCAAAGGAAGGGCCAGCTCTACCTGGGTGCCACCACACACAGCTCTGCAGACAACCCAGCCCTCCCAGCCTTATTTCACAAGTTAAAAGCCCACCACACCTGCAGCTCCCCAGCCTTGTAGATAATCACGTAGCAGTGACCAAGCAGAGAGCAGGTGCTGAACAACTGCTTCCCTAGGACAAACCCCCTGCAAGCGAGCAGAGGGAGAAAGAAATGCTTTCCTGTTGGGGAAGATGGAACAGGAAAGCCTTATAAATATGATTGCCTGGCAAAAGATTTTGAGAATATAGAAACTATAAGCGAGATTGAAATGAAAGCAAGCTTTGAGATCCCTCAGTTACTGAACAACTGGAAAACAATGGCATGGCCAGCTGAAGGTGATCCCCTTTTGATGGAACAACACCCTCTGCTTGCAGACAGGCCCAAGGGTCAGAGCAGACCCTGCCAGCTTGGCAGAAGGGCCCAAAGAGGAGTTTTTAGGGTCTAAAATGTAACACAGGATGGTAATGTAGTGATTCTTATAGGCTGTATGTAAATGCTATAGAATTTGTATATTCTACTAGAKTAGTTAGTGAAAATCAGAATATTCAACACAGAAGATGATTTATTGTATTGTAACGAGAACTTTGCTTGCTTGCCCCTCTTACCCTTTTGCTCTCTCACCCTCTCATCCTCTCTCCCCCTCTCTTCTCTCTGCTCTGAGCTGTGGCTGGCAGCTCCCAGCAGGGCCCTGCACCCAGGCCCTTTGCAATAAACCCCAAGTTCCMGACCTGGCTGCAGGGATCTCTGTCTCTGTCCGTCCCGACCGTGCTACCCCCCGATGCTCCTGCACCTTCCCTCTGAGCATCCCCTCAGCATCCCCTCCCCAGAGCCCCAGCAGCCCGGACCCTCATCCCCCCGCCCCCTCCACCCTGTCGCAGGTTTATTTTGGGACTCACGCGGGCTGTGGCAGGCGCCCCTCGCTGCTCTCGGCCCCAGCTCCGCCCGGAGCTCGGCCGGAGGAGCGGGCATCGCTCCCGGCAGCGCCCCGGGGCAGGAGCGGGCACGGCACGGCCGGAGCCCGGCACGGCGGGGCACTGACCCCCCAGGAATGCGCAGGGGGCGGCAGCCATCGCTGCCAGCCTCAATCCCAGCTTTGTCCAGCGGCATTCCAGCAGCCTCCAACCTGCCCTAACCCCGCGGCTGCCCTGCGAGCACAGGGAGGGCAGGGAGGGGCCCGCCGGGGACAGCCCCATGGGACAGCAGGTGYGCGCAGGGGCGTGGTACCCACACGCCCTCTGAACAGAGAGAGGCTGTGAGACAAGCAGAGAACGAGGAAAACACAATTCTTATGTYGYTTGCTGTGCCTGTGTTGTGCTAAAGYAGAATGCAACATGGAGATGGTTTACCCAAAGTGAGGATGTTTTGCTCCCTTGGCTATCAGGGCCAAGAAGTTTGTGTGTGTCAGACTGTAACAGGACAGTCAGGAGAGAMTCAGAGAGATCAGAGTGCAGTGTGAGCAGGTGTGAGCAAGAGTGAGTGCAGGGCAGATTCAGTTTAGATACAATGCACACAGTATAGTATAATAAAGTAATTCATTWGTAATTCATTAGSCTTCTGATGATGGAGCCAGGTGCACCATTCTCTCTCCCCTTTGTCRGAGTCACCTTTGATTTACAATACGGGGTCACTGGAAGAGCCATCCCTGCAAGGGCAGGGCAAAGGGGAAGCCCAGCAGAGACCTTGGCTCCAGTGCTGGAGCACACACAGAGCACACAGGCGTGTCTGCCAGGGAAGGGATTTATCCAGGAAATCATCCCATCAAGCCTCAGTGACCCAGAGGGTGAATAGGTTCTTGAGATCTAATCCCAAAACAGTCAAAGCTGCCCTTGTTGTCCCCCACGTGCCCCAGCATGGTGTTGGGTACCAGCAGATGTTCATGCCAGCCTGGACCAAGTGCCAAGAGTTTCTTTTTGCCAAAAAGCTCTGGGCTGGCTTCTTGTGTCCCCCACAGTCCTGACGCCCAGAATTTTTATCGTGCTCTCTTCCACCTACAGGGAGGGAAAGAAAAGCTCCCAGTATGTCTCCCTCATTTCCCAGAGGGTGCTGCCCCTCCCTCTGGGACCAGCACAGCCAGCTCCTCTCCCCTGCACCCTCAGGTCCAACAGATGGAGGGCAGCTCCCAGACTGGAGGAGGGGGCTTCAGTGAGGCCCCAGCTGAGGATGGGGTTCTGCAGCCTGCCCAGAGCTCTCAGCCCCAGCAAGGACAGGAGAGGGAAGCTGTTTCCTGGGCACCAACAGCAGCCCCTTCCAATGGGAGGCTGTCATTAACACTGCTCCTGCTCCCACTCCCCTCCTCTCTCCCAGCAAATCCCACAGGGCTCTGATCCCCTCACAAGGCTTGGACTGCTCAGCAGGTCAGGAAGGCTTTTCCCTGCTCATCCTATTCTATCCCTCTCCCTCCTCACTTCATTTGCCAGGCTGTTTATCAACCACCACTGGCCCACAGCAGCACTGTAGCAGCCACCCTGGGGCCAAGAATCCCTGACTCAGCCACCAAGAGCCTGCCCCTGCCTCATTCTTGYGTGCTGGAGCCTCTCCAGAGACAGCTCTGCCTTCCTCCTGCACATCCCAGCYCCCTGAGGCAAACAGGCCCAGGTGATGGTCAGCCACAGCGGAGGTGCTAAACCAGCTCATGACAGCTCAGTGCAGAGCACAGGCAGCTTTGCAGGCAGTTGCCAGCACACCTTTCTGTCCTTCCATCTGCTCTGCCATCTACCCAGGGTCCCCAGAGACCTTCCTGCCCCTCTGGTGAGGAGCCTGGCCTGGGGCTCTGAGACCCTGGGGGGAGGAGAAGGGACACACAGATCTGTCCCTCAAGATAATCAGATCAGTAAGGTCAGATTCCTCCTCTGCCTTACAGCACCCACCAGGGGCTTATTTCCAATCTCTTCTCTGCAAGCAGGAAGAGTAGAAAACCTACATTTTCACCAAAAGCTGACGTTCTTCCAAGTTTCCAGGAAAAAAAAGCCCAACCAAGTACATAAGAGCTGTTTACAGTAACCTCTTATCCTTTACTGTGGGAGAGGCTCAGAGTCCAGCTCTGCAGGTCTTCTCTCTTCCTCTGCTCTGGGGAACACTGTGCAGCAGCAGTGCCASAGCAGAGCACACGCTCCCCTCCTCGAGTGATGGGGGCTGGAGCTTCAGCCTCCCCTTCCCCAGGAGCAGAGGGGCTGCTTTGCCCCCCAGGAAGCTGCAACCTCTCGCCAACCTGCCAGAGAAGGGCTCCAGGGGCAGCTCTTACCTGAGAGAGCGGGCGGGCAGGGCTGCTGTGCTGCGCCTGGGCCGGGAGGGGCCACTCAGGACACGGAGGGAGCACATGGAGCCATTCCTGCATCACCAGGGGCTGCATCAGCGCCGATGGGCATGGGCATGGAGCACCTGAAAAGCAGCAGCAGAGTCTCTGGGTCAGCTTGCACCTCCTCACAGAGCTGAGCCCCTTCCCAGCTGCCCGCAGCGCTGCCTCCATGGCAGATGGAGACCAAAGGAAGCATTTTTAATTTAAGGTACTTCTACTGGTGTTCAATCTAGTTTCATCTAAGCATCCAACTCTTTTCTTCCACCTGGTTATGCAATTTGCTGTTAGTGAGTCCCACAGACTATACTGCACTTTTAGAAAGTGTTGGGTTTCTTGAACTGTACGAGATGCCCATGGTTATAGAAAGGGAGAGAGGATCTCACTAGCATGGCCATTGTTCTAGTTGTGGTTGAGATAACATTCACTTTCCTCCTAGCAGGTGGTACAGTATGGTTTTTAATCCAGAACAACTTATGTTTAGATGGAACAGACATTTCCCCATAACAGACAACATTTTCAAACATATTTTTTCCTTTTATATTCAGAAGGCAAACTGCCTAGAGCCCCAGCTTCATGTATCTCATACTGTGAGCTAGCTTTTTATGAGTKTTTGCTCATTATGAGCTATAAAATTCCCTTCATTATCCCCATTYTTGAACTGCATGACCTGTAAAGCCAGTTAGCAGTGTCCCCTGGACTATTCTATAGATCAGAAATGAGACCTCTGGTCACAATGCTGCTGGGTTTTGTTGTTTGGACTCTAAAGAGCTAAAATAGGGATTCATTTCATTGCCAGCACCATCTCAGCTTTATGGAAAGCCACGAGAAATAAAGCTCAGAGAAAACTTGGTGACTGCTTTCCTACTTTTACAAGGTAACAATCACCTGCTCCAGCAGACAGAGCTCACGGCCGCCTGGAGATGGAAGCAGGGCAATGAGTGATGCTGATGGGAGAAGGCTGCTGGCTCCTTCACACCCAGCTCAGCTGGACAGCTGGGGACCCCTCCTGCTGGCCCTGGCAGGGCAGGAGCAGGATCAGGCAGCACATCCTGCACTGACAGCAGCCACACTGCCCAGCTGAGGAGAAACCCCCCGGCCCTGTGCACGCTGCCCATCCCTGGCACTTCCACAGCCTCACTCCCCTGCCTGAGCCTTCTCTGCCTCTCTGCCCTCAATTACACACATTAAGAGATTATCCTGTGATTTTTTTTTTAATCTCTGAGTGATTTTTACAGCTATAATGCTCTCCCTTTCCAGCAGAACAGCCTGTGCTGAGCTCTCCAGCAGGCTGACAGTCCAAGGTCTCGTCCTCTCCCTCTCCTGCCCATTAGCCCCAATGAACACTGCAGGCCGTGCATCCCTGCTCCTTTCCCCATGCAGGCAGGGGATTATGAGGGGATTATGAGACCCACATTAACAATTATAAATTCCAGAGTCTTCAAAGCCCTGCAGCCTCTTGGTGCAAATTCACCACACCCAACCCCAAGGGTACAGAAGATTTCTGACAGAAGGTAACACCACCTCCTTTTCCTCCAGTGCTTGTGCCATTTGGGCTCTGTTCCTCTAAATGACACTCAGTCTAGCTGAGATACAATTCTCAGGGTGTTGAAAGCTATTTTTCCTCAAAGCCCCTGACAGAGGAATGCCACTGAGCTCTTCCCCAGGACAGGGAATCCATGGCTTTTGCAAAGAGGTTCTGTGATGTCTCACTGTAGTTGCCATCCTGAGGCCTGGATTTTTTGTGGCACAGTGCAGTGAAACTGCAGTGGTGTGTGCTGGCCAGAGGAGTTCAGCCATCCCTCCAACAGCACACACACTCCTGGGCTCTCTGCTCTTAGCCTGGCCCCTGGCAGTTCCTGCCASCAGCACAGAGAGCAGGAGCAGTGCTGGGCAGGCCAGGAGCTCTGCTCTGACTGCATTTTCTGAGTGACAGCTGTGCATGCACGGGGCAGGGGCACTCTGAGACAGGGCTGGGTAACCCTGCTCCTGCAGGTACCCACGGGCAGCACCTGGAGCGTGTCCATGCTCCCTGGCAGCATCGTGGAAAGAAGGACTGGCACTGCTGCACTCCTGAGGGCTGGCTCCTTGAACTGCCCCGGGGATGGCAGAGCCCATCAGGACACAGATGGCACAGGGAGCTAAAGCCTGTCCAAGGCAGCAGTCACAGGACAAGCTGRGTGCCAAGCAAAGGGCGCTGCCCAGCCGAGTCCTGGGCACCACCTCGCTGCCAGGAGCACTGSAGAGGTTAGAGGCAGTGCCTCAGCTGCCCTTTGGCACTCTGCAGCAGCAGAGACAAAGCCCAGAGGCAGAGAAGCCAGATGCTGTGGGACTGAGTGAGCTGCACAGCAGGAGCACAAAGGAGCACATTCAGGGGAGAGAGAGACAACCAGGCGGAGAGGCACGTCTGCAGGCAAGCCAGCAGCTCCATGGGACCCCCTGCCAAATTCCCTGCTATTACTGGAACCAAGCAAGGAGAAATGCTCTTGGATCTGCTCTGCTTCTCTGCTGAGGCACACAAAACAGCTCCAGTTCTGGCACTCCCACTTCAGAGCTTCTGTACAGCTCTGGGGCTGGGCACCGCAGCATGTGGAGCAGATTCTGTGGATGCTTCCTGGCTAAATTCCTACTGCCTGATGCCTACTCCTGTCAAGAGCCAAACCTGTGATCCACTTTGCCTCTCCCACACCACCATTCACCCTCTGCATCTGCTTTAGGTTGGTGCTGCAGCCCCAGCACACAACAGCCAAGGTTCAACATCACACAAACCAGACTGAAGTGCAGACAACAAAAACTCTCAACCCCACAGCCTACTCCAACCTTAATTGAAAAGGAGTTGAGAGATTCTCCTTTGGAGGACTCAGGKAACAACGTGGTCAGGCTGTTCAAACAGATATAAAGTGAGCTTGGTCCCCTGGGCACATTTCTGTGCAAGCAGAACAAACATCRAGGCTCAGGTGAGAATTTCCACAGGTGGACACTGCAAGAAGCAGCTGCAGAGTCACCATGGAGCAGGGACTGCACTCACACAGTGGAGACAGCAAGGAGGGAAACCCCTTCCACTGGTGTCTCTCACCTGTCTGGAGGTCCTGCTGCAGGCACAAAGGTGTCAGATCAGAGGCATCAGGTACAACCTCCTCACCTGGGGCTGTTTTGCATCCTCCCCCATGAAAAGCACCCAACAGCTGCCTCTGCTCTCAGAACACCCTAAGAAATGAAGCAGTACATGTTCCACAGTGCTGTGTTAGAGCTCCCAAACACTTCAGTACCCAAACCACTACCAAGATGAGACCTTGATCATCCTCTAGTTCAAAAATGAGAAGGCAAAAAATCCAGATGCTACTTTTCAACAGATGAATGCTTGGGCATTAAAGGTATTAAAACCAAAATACTTGCCTTTTTTAATCTTCCTACAGGAGCTGCACCTGATACAAATTCAGCACTGGAGAGCCTGTCCCACTCTSTTCTTTCAGGCAGTCTGACAAAGGCAGCTGGAACAGCCTCTGCCCAACCAGCCCTGCTCCAGCTCTGTCACACAACTCTGCACCACCCAGGGAYCTCTGTGCTCTCTCTGCCTTCCAGACCTGCTGCAGCAGCATCCCTGGCTGGCTGGAGAGGCTGTGCCAGCTCCTCAGCACCTCTTCTCCAGCCCAGCCAAAAGGAAGGTGACAGCTTGCCATCAGTGCACATGGTGCACAGAATTCTCCAATTTTGCTGCATTTGTTTAAAATCCTCCTGATGGAAACCCATATCCAAACTCTCCCAAACACTGAGGGAATTCACACTGCAGCTGACCCTCCATGGCTAAAGCCAACCTCCAGGATCAGAAACCTCTCCCAGGCAGTAGAGTGTCATGTTGAATTTCCAGATCAAGAGGTCTCTCAATCACACAGTTTATGCTTTGAATTCCTAATTTCCTCCTAAACATTCTTCCCTGAAACTTTCCACTTCAGATTTTGGCCTATAAGGAAAAAAATATGGGAACATCTTGAGGCAAGGCAGCTCAGCTCAGCCTTTATCCCATGAGGAGGGTGGAAATACAAACATGTTCCCTGCTGCTGGAAATGTTAATGACTTTGTTGTTGCTTAACTTACTGTGTAGAGAAGTAATAACATTTCAGCTCAGCATGTTCAGTGTCCTTTCAGGGGAAAGGTGGGAGGCTTGTGGATATTTCAGAGTTCAGCTCCCATGTAGATGCTAACAAAGGCAGCATTCCCAGGCTGACAGACAGCAGGACTCCCTCGACAGCTTAACWACACATCCTGTTTCAGCAAAAAATTATTTTCTGCACTTGTAAGTAAATAATTTAAGCCTGAGATTGCAGGCCAGATGACCTACTTCCCAAGACCCCACTGGTCAAGGTTTGGTGAGAGAAAAGCAACCTTTGTCCCAGTGGGATCAACATGAAAACAACACAGCTCCCTCTCAGAGCACGGGCCCTTCATCTCCATCTCTTTACAAACCCAGAATAGATACCCAAACACACTCCCACAAAAATCAGCCCAACATTCTCCTGGCTGTTATGTGCTCCCATGTACCCTGGAAGGGGACTGTCAGCAATCTTCCACACGTGGGAGCATTTCCAACCCCATCATCTGTGGGTTAAAAATCCCAGAGGCCAAAGCTGGGCWTCACACTGCACTACCACCAGAGAACCAGGTCCCCTTTCTTTATTAAAATGAAGGGTGATTCAATTAAGCACCTGTCCATGAGAAGTAGCATAAAACCTTGGTTTATCTGGTAGTGAGCAAGCAGCACAAGATGTGTTATTCACTGAGGGTGGGTCAAGTGGGGACTCTCACATCTAATGAGCTCCTTTCTTAAATGGCCTCTTGGACTTGGAGCTCATAACCAAAATGTTATYTTAATTTGATGGATAAACAGGTGCCACACATCTTAATAAGGAAGCAGCATCCTTTCCCCTGGCTCACTCACTCTCCATTTTCCTAAGCAACAGAATACACACACTCACACAACCTCAAACTGAAAAATTTCACCAGTTGGCTTTGCACTAGGAAACTGTGGTGATGATGATGTCCCCACCTCACCAGGTGAGTGTGGGTGTATGCCCACAACACGGTCATGCAAAACTGACTACCCTTCTCTAGGCTCAAAAATAACTTAGGGAATTTTTTTAAAGGAAGATTGAAAAACCTAAATTTCCTTTGCATGTCATTTCAGACTCCCAGCTGGGTTTTAAGTTGCTCCCTCTAAAGCTCACTTTTCCTAGGAGCTCTTCCCCTCTCTTAGCAGCTTAAAGTACTGAAATAATGACTCGAGCAGGCAGAGGAGCCAGCTGTGAGCCCACAGCCCTGCTGTGCTGGACACAGAGAAGCTGCTGCCTGCTAGACCTGACAGACAGAAGGAGCAGGAGAAGAGCAAGCAGCAACCTCCCAAAAGGGACAGCAGAACAGGGGGGAAACCACTTGCTTAATGACTGAAAGAAGGTTGCACCGAGCAAAAAAATTGCACATTCCTTCAGAAATGTGGCTCCTATAGCCCTGAAACTGCCAATTTAAACCAGTAAAAACCTCAAGCCTTGCCTTTGCCTTTCTCCTCTAAGCACCTGAACCTTCCCTCCCCTGCTGCTGGAAGCAGCAAACAAGTTTTGCTGCATTGTGAAAAGCACATCACCCATTTGCCAGGCTGTGTGACTGATCAACAACAGTGGGAAGAGCACACCCACACTCAGCTCTGCTGGCCAAGGCAATGCTGCTGACTCCTGGCTGCCTTGGCACTTGGCTTCTCATTCTCACTGTAAAGCTGGCACCTGCTYCTCTAAACTGAATGCTCTGCCTTGCCCCCAAGGTTGTTTTTGTAACAAACTCCCTGCCAAAGCACAAGGCTCTCTGGCCYTCTGAGGCCATGAATTTAATGACCAGGCTGTGTGCCCCATGGACTCACATCTCCTTYCCCTACTTGAGATGTGTCAGTGACCTCACTCTTATGCAAAGGCAAATAGGAAGGAGCAATTTTGGCTCAATTCTGAAAAGATTGGTTTCATCTTCATACACCTATGAAAATGGGAGTTTTTTGAAGACTGAGTTCTTTCTGGTCAGTATGTCTTATTTCACAAGACTTACAATTCCTCTGTTACRCTTTTATCACAGACACCCAGGCTAAAGTGGAAGCTCTGAATGTATTTCTCAAAACATGACTATATTCAGAAATAACCATATGTCTCCAGAACTCAGGACTTTTTTCTGGATCCATTCATTTAATCCCTTCCCTGTCTCACTTTGCTTGGTTTTGCAAAGAGCCACTCCAACCTGAGCAGCCCCATTCACAGTTACAGCCCCGGCCAGTTTTAGAGAGCAGCATTGATCTGTCTCAGGCATTAATCCAGAGACATGATCCTCATCCCATCTCACTCCCTCAGCTGACAGAGAGGRCCTGAACACAGCATCACATCCCAGCAACACTCCAACGCTCCCCTCCCAGCACTCCACATTCCTGGACACTGCTGCAAAGGGAGATTGTGGTTCTGCTCCTTTCCAGAGAGCCACCACGTCCTTGCTGTCTCCAGAATCCTGCCTGGACAGCTCCCACAGCAGCAGGGAAAGAGCTTTCAGCACAGGGAGGGTGTGAGATGGCACCAGAGCCGCAATTGAGTGCCAGGAGAATGGAAACCCCCCCAGCACAGCTGAACCTGGTGGCTGGGACCTCACACAGCTTCATCAACAAGGGCACTCTGGCCAGGCAGGAAGGGCCATTAATGAGAATAACCTAACAAGAACTCTCACAGGTCCAGGACAGAGAGGTGAGCAGCAGCAGGAGAGGTGTGAGGGACCTTGGATTAGGGCACAAGGAAAACAAACTGACTGAAAACTGACTAGACTTCTTTTTTTCATCACTAAAACAAACAAACGTTGGTTTCTCCCAGAGAAAGCATGGCATTTAAGGGCATGGGAGTAATTGCCCATRTGCAGTGACAGGGGTGTGGAGCAATCTCAGCCTTGAAACCCCACAAATACAATGCTGGCATTTCCACCAGCTGTACTGGAGGGCAGGCTGAATGAAACAGGCTGGACTGGGCACCTGGAATAATCTGTGGCACCAAATCTCGAGAAAGCACAGCCCAGCTGTCCCGTCTGGCTGGGAGAGGGAGGCAGAGCGCTGAGCCCTGGGAGCAGGGAAGGTCCTGTGCTTCCTGCAGGCAGCCCTGCAGCCGGCCAGGGCTGCCTCATCCAGGGGAAGGTCAGCGGTGGCAACACCAGCCCTTGGGAGGGAGGAGGAGGAGGAGGAAGGACGAGYGAAAGGAGCTGGGGGAGGGGAGGGCGGACACATAAAGGAGCAAGGCTGGACCGTGTCAGGTGCTGAATGGAAAGGGCAGAGCTGGGACTGTGGGCTGATCCTCACTCACTACGTGAGGAATATCTGGGTGCCCTGGTGCTGCCAGGAAGATGCTAGAAGGCCACCACACACCCTGCCCGGAGCAGCCCCGCCAGGGAAAATAAACCTTCAATGAGCAAAGCATCGCAGCCGGGCACACCGGGCTGCCGGGACCGCTGCTCGCCCCGGGGATCCGCATCCCCGGCGGCTCCCTGGCCTCTCCCTCCGTGAAATGCTCTTGGCCACCTCTCCCGCTCCCACCCCGACACCCTTCTCTTCTTCTCCGCAAGTTTCCTCACCCGCACACGCACGGGTAGCGCCGCTGCCAAGGGACACGCACACCCCCAAAGAGCGCATTGCCCAGTTTAAACCACCCATCCGAATTCTCCCTTTCCCCAGCCCAGGCAGGGACACAAGCGCTCTTGCCGTGGCCTACCTGGCGAGCGCGGCGAGTCCGAGCGGCGGGGGCAGCGGGCAGCGGGGCTGGCTGTGAATCAGCAGCGGAGCCCCTGGGGCAGGGCTGCATGCTGAGCCTCGGCACCGCTGCCTTCCTCCTCCTCCTCCTCCTCCTCCACCGCCCCGGCTGCTGTGTTGCTATGCCATCACAGCCCCGGCAGCAGCAGCAGCGGCTCGCCCAGCTCACAGGGAGCCCCTGGGCTCGGCGGGGAGCAAGGACGAGCCCCCCGAGCGGCCGGCCCTCCGGAGAGCCCGGCCCGAGAGCGAGGATGCCGGGCAGGGGAGGGGAGAGCGGGGATGCAAAGATGGGCACGCACGGGAGGAGGAGGAGACAAAATACACATGGAAAGGGGGAGAGAAAAGGGAGGAGGGGAGAGGTACRAACACGCTGAGATCTGACCTCTGGGGACCCGCCACGGGCTGCTGGGCTCAGCCACGCTCCCCTCTGCTCGCCGGCATCTCCCACCGCCTCTCGGCTCTCATTTTAGGTTAGATATGGCCACGCGTGTGCTGGAAAATGCCAGACACACTCGCCTCCTGCCTTAAGCACAATTTGGGTATCTGACATTAGATTTTTATAATTTAAGAATAGCACATTTTAAAGTTAAGGAGCAAAAATAGGATTATCACTTAATTTCGGATGTGCTTCCTGTTCTTTTTAGAAAAGAAAAATAAGTAAAGGAAGGAAGCAATTCTCCTTTTAAATGTCAGGGTATCTTGTTTCAGCTCACAAGAAACAGGAGGATTTGAGCTGCTAGCTTGGATGAGGACACAAACAGACACAGAGTTGGGATTTTGGTCCATAGATAACAGTTTACAGTTCTTCAGATCATTCCACCCAAGGATTTCAAACTGTTCAAGCCACCAAGTGATGTTATTTTCATGTAACACAAAAAGAAACAGAATTAAATTACTTGGTGAGAAAGAGGATTCAAATGTAATCCCAGCTCTCTGTTTTAAGCACTAGACTGTCTCAGCCTCACCATGGGAAAATTAAAAGTCAGAAAATACAATCTTCCTGGTCTTTGTCAGAACAGTCTTTAATGAATCTTAGCCCATTTTTCCCCAGAGCTGACAGACTAAATATGTTGTTTTTCTGCTCAAAGTTATGTTATCCAGAAATATCAGTGCTGTTTATAAACATTTTCCATTTCTATACATTTATTCCCCGTCTCAGGTGTATTCCAAAATGCAAGTTCACTCAGAATCAACACTGTAACAGCTTCACCACTCCACTATATTCCTGAAAAATCGCTCCTGGTCAAGCCAGCAATGGAAATAAGAACTGGCAAAGTCTCTGCAGCATCACAGGGCTTCCTGTGGGGTTAAGGATGATGGTGCTGCACAGAGGGACAGTGCCCAGCCCACCCCGGGGCTGTGCCCAGCAGGGTGAGGAGCCCAYGACCACCTTTCAGCCACTTTGGGCACCTTACAGAGCAAAACCTTAATCCCAACACCRTGGGGATGCAAACGGAGCAAAAGCTTTCCTAGGTCACCAATTTAAACATGGAGAAGGTTTAAAACTCAAAATATAGTTGATCTTGTGTAAAATATGTTTGAGAGAGTCCTCWAGAAACCAGTGAGCTCCTTGGGATGGGAGCAGCTAGAACCTGCAGCAGGTGGGTGGCTCAAGTTCCCCTTCCATCCCAGATGGGTGCACCAGGAGTCAGGAGCAGAGCACAGCGAGGCACAGAGAACTCCTGTAACCACACTGAAAGGAGATTTTTAAATAGCAACCTCCTTATCACTGGTTCCAAAAGGAGCAACATTGAATACTTGGAGTACCAACCCAAGAATACTTATTCACTCCACACCTTCTGCTCTTAAAAGCTTCTTCAATAGCTCCTGCTTCCACTACAGCTGTACTGATGCAATAAAATCCCTCCTGGAAAGCTGTATTTAGACCAAAAAAAMCCCCAGATATGGATCAGAAGACAAAAATGAGCAGAGACTCTGCTGGGCTATTTTTGTGCACACACAAATAAGAAATCTTGGGTTAAATAAGGAGAGAGAGGGGGGAAATAACAGCAGAGTCTGGAAGGGCTGTCCAGGCAGCTCCAAAGACACCATTCTCCAGAGAGACAGGGCCAAATCCTATGGCAGCATGTGTCTGTCACCAGCAGCAGCTGTAAGGGACATGACAACATGGATAAACATATCAAGCCAATTTACACATGCACACAAGACAGACATCAGCACAGAGATATGAACAGACAGCATGAACCACAAAAACAAGGTGCTTTCCTGTACAAGCATCCTAAATTATTGATTGTTTAAATGCAGTAGAGAAAAAAAATCTCTTGTGTCAGTTTAGTTTAAATTATGAGGCAAACCAGAATCTCTGCTGGGAGAGTTGCTTCCAGGGCTGGGAACATCTTCCCAAGTCCTCCAATACTTTCTGTTTTAAGGATAAAATTAGGGCAAGGAGAGGAGGAATTCAGAACTCAAGGGGAATGAGGGAGACCAGCTCGGATGTGTCATAATCACAGTTTTCACATAAGCACTACAACTTTTTTAAGTGTATGGGAAGGTTTCTGAGATGAGAGGCTAAATTTGGTGTACTTTGAGTTCTGAAGAGAACTTAAGCCAAAAAAATCTCCCAAGGAGCTCCAAGAGCTGAGCTTCCAGAAGATACAGTGGTACTTATTTGATGTATTCCCCTAATGAAACATTTCAGACATTTTCTGTTTTATGAAACAGCAAATATGTACCTTGTTAGGAAACCTAACAATGTCCACCCTCCCAACAGGGATATCTCAATATGCACAGTGCTAAATACAGTGTACAATCATACAACAGGTAAAAATTGGGACAGGTTTTATAAGACTTGAACATCAAATTGACATATAGAGAGACACACAGAATTTTTAGTTTGAAAGTTTTAAAAGCTAGAAATAAGGGCTGTGTTTGCTTTCAGCCTAAATTCTGTATTACATTCTCACTATGCAAAGTCATTACTATTAATCACTTGTAAGCTGGAATATCCATAACAATAATTATTCTTGCATTACCAACCAAACAAAAATATTACCTAAAATTCTGGCATTCATATTTTCAACATAAAACTTCAGGGTTCAATATAATTAAAAGCTATTACTTTCACATTTTTCTTCCCATAAGTTCCCACCAATTAAYTTTATCTTCTAAAATAGTCCTTGTCACAGGGAATTGGTTCCCAAAATGTGCAGTGTCTCTTCCCTCCTTTGAAACATCACATCTCCTGAAAGAGAAAGTTCATCTCTCTGGCACAGAAGAGAAAGTATTGYTACCATCCTTTGGAAACTTTGGTACATTCTTTCCCTTTCAGGTTAAAGCTCAAATTTATCMATTTATCCCAATTAAAGTGTTTTAGAGAAGGATGCTCTGGTCAGGAACAAAATGTAGAGTTATCCTTGTTAAAAGGAGAATACAGGCAGACACCAAGAAGAGCACTTTCCCTAGAGCCATACACCCACAGTCCTTGTGGATCCATCTGCTGAAGAAGAGTTTAGTGAGAGGCTTGTGAGCCAGGACAAGGTCCCTTATGGCTTGAAAAAATCCAATTTCTCCCCAAGAGCCTACAAAATCCCTGTTTTTCTGAGACACAGGGCTCCCTCACCTGAGTCTCCTCCTAATGAAAGCATCAGACAGCCCTGTGTTCTCTCACAGCTGCCCACAGCCAAACAGCTGTAGCTCTGTTTTGATTCAGGATCATTGATCTCAGTGGTTGTGCTGTTCCTACCTGGGAGGGGAAGCCAGAGGAGCAGGTCTTGCACAAAGGGACAGACCTGCCCATCAATTCCAGCACATTAGACAGGCCAGCAGGCTGGGAGCAGAGCACAAAGAGCCTCCCTTCAACAAGAAGGAACAAAACTAGAATTAGGGCCCTAAGAAAATAATTTAGTTGACTGGATATTGTAACATCCTGGGGGGCTTTTTTTCTTGTTTTGTTTAAATAACTGATATAAAATAAATAACTGTACCTCTTTTGCTAGCATCAATAAGCACAAAAACCTTCCCAGAGCAGATTCTACCCTGCTGAAAGCATTTAGAAAAACAGCAGGGTACTTTCTAAGCACATGGTACCTGGGGTGAGAGAGAAGAATGGGCAGAGAATTGATGCAAGCCATGCACTCAGAAACAGAATTAATCCCCCTTTTCATTTGTTCCCACACAGGCCTTGAAACAATCCCCCCAAATGAGGAATAGAGACTATGAGGGAGGAAGGGAATCTTTTCAGAGCAGCAAGTGCCAAAAGAAGGAGGAGAGGGTATCAAAAGGGTGTAAAAGAATTTGGAGAAGAGATGGAGAAAGAAAAGAGAAAGGAGAAAATGGTAGAAAAGAAAGCAARAGCATGTAGGAGAGGAGGGTAAGGCAGACAAAGCAGATTTCAGGGGCTGTTTTGTTCTTCAAAAGCTGTCAACACGTTTACAATGTGCTTTCCATCCCCCTCCTGCTTTACTGGGCCGTGCACTCGAAGGAGCAGGAARGCAATCACACAGGAGCTGCTGAAGATTCACTTGGACACAGAACAGAGGTGCCCTGAGAGAAAGGAAACTGCTTAGTGATCCGTGCACAACAAACCATGATGGGGATGGTACAGGGCCTGAGACTGGAGAGAGGGCTGGCAGGAAACCTGCAGAGAGCAGCCTCCTCCTGCAGAGATCACACKGGCAGCACTGACACTGGAGCAGAGCAAGTCAGGCTGCACAGGGATACAGCTGCACATCAAATACATGTTCACAGCAGAAGCTTACCCCTGCATTCCTGAAGGGAAGAGCCCAAAGGATTTGAGCAGAGAGTAAAATTTTTCAAAGTATCTGTTGCAATTTGCAGCCTAAAGCCAGTGCCTGAAGCTCAGGAGCTCAGCCACGTTACAGTGACTTAAATATCCCCTGAGTGAGGCTGTGCTGGAACAGCCCATCCTGTGTCACGTTTCTGGCAGGTACCACAGCCTGCCTGATGCATGTTCACTCATTCAGCTGCAGAATGGGATCACGCCTCAGCCTACAGATTTCTCAACACTGTCAAGGTTAAAATGGTATTTAGAGCCTGTGTAGGTACCTGCAGCTTTTTCTTTTTTTTTTTTTTAAGATCAACTGTTTTGGTTTCTACATTTGTGCAAGAGCGAGCCTGGAGATTAAAGCCTTTATTAAAAAAAAATCTTACCCTCTGTTCTGCAGACTTTTTACTCCTACAAGACAGGAAGCTGAGAGGCAGAGAGGCATCCTCACAAGGTACACACACACCTTGCAGGATGTTATTTGTGTGCTTCAACACCTCCCTTGCCAACTATAATTACTTGGACAGGTCTAACAGCTACATACAGTTCTCTCAGGAATCCTGTGCCCAAACCCACACCACCAAATGCTAAGGACATAACAGACATCCTTGGTCAAAAGCAAGGTTTGGTGGTATCCAGCCTTCTTCAGAACATAATTGYTGCTTCCATTTTAAAAAGCAGGGCTGTAATGAGGGAAACCCATTGGTACAACATAAATAATCTTTCCTGGAAGAAAATACTTGAAGACTTTGTTCTTTCAAGATATTCATCATCCAGAGCAAGCCTTTGACCAATCTCTGTTGTTTTTCATCCAGACTAGATGCATCCTCTGACTAAAGAGCACATAAAGAGCTCCCTCACACACTCTCTCAGGAGCCATGGAGCTACAAATCAGCCCAGTGTGTATTATTAATGACAAGTTATCAGAAGATCTAGGACAACAGCCAGGCTGGAGTTTCTCTGTGCTGTGATTCTATGAAGAACATGAACCCTTTGCCAGGTCAGACCACAGTTTCCCTTGCTCCTGTCTCCACTGTGCACAGATTTGTGATAAGCCATTTTGTCACAGCAGCCAGGAGGTGATTACCCTGCCCCAGAGGCCTTACAACTGAGCTTTGCCTAAAAGACAAAGGTAACCAAGGGAGGAGACACTGGGTAGAGGCACAAAAATCTCAAAGATTGTATCAAAAAAGGCAAAGTGATTTTAATTTTGGTGGCAGTTAAATGCTATTAGAAGAGTTCAGGAGCACCCATGTTGGCAGTTGTTAGAGCTGCAGTACAAGCCTCACAGATTCCATTTTCTGAGTGGTTACAGCTGTACCACCTTCTAAATCCTTGGGTCCTGATTTATTCATGGCATTAGGAATGCAAAATGCAAGCAGAGGGAAGTAGGCCAACAAAAGAACAGAAAGCAGGGATACAGAGGAACCAGTTTCTTCATTCCAGCTGAAAACAGGTTGAAATTATTAACTCTTTCAGAGCAAGCTCTCTCTGAAAGGGCAGTAGACTCTGATGCATAAAGGTGCACAAATGACCTCCCACCACAAAATTAAAATGATGAACAGAAACACAAAGCAAACATGGCTTCAGAAGAAGAATTCAGATTAACTCTAGCCCAAGGCATTTGGATTTTCAGATGCATAATGCTCCCTSTGTCTGACAGGGAGGGGTTAATGGCTTTGGTTGTGTGACCAGATGTTCAGCTGGTGCAACTCAACACAGATCCATTAGAAATTAGTGGAGCTGTGGGCTGCTTACCCCAGACAGGGTTCTGGCCCACTACTTTGAAATCCTGTTTAATAGCCACTCAGAGATTTTTCCAAAGGGAGAGGCCTCACTTTTTGAAATCAGATAAAAAGCTACTAGCAATGCTACAGGATGCAGTTAAACTGAAATGGCCATTGCCATGGCCTGTTTATGATATTACAAAACCCCTAAATCAAAAGCCTGCAGAAGCCTTGTGATAACAACACCCCAACACAGTTGTTTCTGACACAGTTTCATAGTGTCCACCTACCTCACAACAGGCAGAAACAGGCATGAGAGGTAAATCCCTCATTTGTCACTTACCAGGAAATGGATGGGTCTTGAAATGTGTCCATTTTAGTTCTCAGAGTAGCTGTGGTCAGCCAAGTCTTTGAGCACATGCTTTTAACAGAAAATGGTCTGCAAAATTTGCTGTGATGATTCAAATGCAAAGAGCAAGCAGGGGGRAAAAGATAAGAAAATAAAAAACGTACAGTAGCACATTTCTCCATAAAATGGCCATTCTTAGACTCAAGTACAATGCTACTCAGCTAGTTAGAGGGAAAAAAAGAGAAGAAAAATGTCCAAATGTCAAAAAAGACAAGAGTTACCACAGCATAAAGAGGCTAAAAGTCATCTCTGGTGCCCAATAATRCCAGGCCCATTTTTGCTGCATGGGATGGATTTTAAACAGGCATCTTGTCCATCCAACAAAACAAACAAACAAATCCATAAAAAACAACCTGACATTAAAATCAAGTTATCTGTCCTGTTGCTGTAGTCCTGCACTTCTAAGTGCTCAGCCCATGTACTTGAATGTCAAAACTGTGCACAGTTTGCTTAAATACTTCCACAACCCAGGGTATAACAATGACCTRTGATGCTGAAAGTTTTCCATAACATGATTCTGTGTTTCCTCAACCAAACACCAACCCCAAGAGAAAACTGRTCTCAGGGACCAGTAACTGTAAAACATTCAGTATATCCTCAAGGATTCTGCTATAAGCCCCTTTAAAGACATTTACACACATCACACACACTCTTAAGAACTCTGGCATCTTTCACAAGTGAAATGAAAGCTCTGGCAGCTGACAGGAATGCACCTTCCACAAACAGCACCCAGCCAACAGGAAGCCTTGTCTTGCTGGCTATTGCTTCTTTGAGATGTACACAGCCTTTCCAGCATAAGTGGAAATAACATTTCCAACACCTTTTTGAAGGTAGCTTCACAGAASAATAATACTACTTATATGTTGGGGCCACACCTTGAAACATATCCACTTGGAGGAATTTTTAATAGGTGGAGTTTCTCCTGTTGAAAAAAATATCATTAGGGTTTTGAAGATCTGTTTCTCTTGACAAAAATTAGCAAGCAGCACTTAGATGAAAGAGAAGGGCAATACTTTAGACATTAACCAGATGTACTTGAGCTGAGAACTCTGGTACTCAACCAATCTGATTTTGAGGGGATGAAGAAAGCAAACATCTTGAGTGGCTCCAGAGTCGCTCTCAAGACTGATTCCTTTACTGAATCAAAGCACAAATTCACAATGCAAAATTCACTATAATCTAACCCAACTCTCAAGTGGTTACAACCTTGTTTTACAGCAGAAAAATAAAGTTCATTCAGATTTTGGAAACCTCAGTTCAGCTTCTACTCAGACTTATAAAGAAATGACAGGAGAAGATACATTTTGTGAAAGAGGCTTTTTCAAAATGACACATTAGAAATATTTTACAGAATATATATTATACATATGTACTCAAATAATATACACCACCTGCCAAGCTAAAAACACAAAAAGGGAAAGTTACATTTGCACTTATCAATACAGAAAATGGTGAGCTGGTGGCAACACTGTGTAAGTGCTCACACCAATAAATCACCAACTGAACTCCAGTTCAGTGTACTTTCCAGCTGTACTAGAACATCATTAGAACCAGAGTTAGCATAAAAACTGTTCCTTAAGCCTCAAAATGAAAATTAATTTCAGGAAGGTCAGTTTGGTCAGTCTGTTAAAAATCACACAGAGTACATCGGGGGATTGGGAAGCTCACATTGCTCCAATCCAAGACACACACAGCATCCCTGAAAGGCTGATGAAGTTGTTTCTCATTACCTGCTGCTGAGGAAGGCAAAGCAGGTCAGGGGTCAACATTACTTATAAATGAAGCACCACTGCTCACTGCAGTTTTGAGATGGAAAATGTTTGTTTCTCAATCAGAACAGATACACACCAGGGTGAAAAAGGTGGATGTCACATAGCTTCAGACCAGAGAAGTTTAGCAGGGACAAGAGGGGGTTCAGCGTTAGTGAACCAAGGCAGCCTCAACATCTGTGTCTTCACTTTCATAAGAGAGATGTCAGTACAAAAGTGCAGGTAGGAGTCAATGCTCTGTTTCTCTCCTCTGAGAAAGGAAGAATTGGTGACAGAGTCCTTTAGAGTCTGCAAGTCTGCTCCAGATGACAGAAGAAGTGCAGCRAGCCCCAGGTCACGCTTGCACATTCTCTGCTTTGCTGCGAGCRGCCTGGGAAACCCGACTGATGCTGCTCTCAATGAAGACCTTCAGCCCCTTCAAACCCTGGTTGTAGAGATATTCCAGATACCAGTCCCACTTCTTCCCCTGTAAACCAGAAAGAAGAGTCAGATGTGCAGAACAAAGCTTTACCTTTCTTAAGCCAATTTGGAAAGGTCTGCAAACTCTGCCTTCCTGTGGGATAACATCTACATGTTGGGTGACATCTGTAAATACCCACAGGGGTACAGGGTCACCTGCTGGTCCTAAATGCCCACTRTTACACATTCTTAGACTGAATCATGATCTTTAATACTGCAAGTTTTTATAAATCCCACTTCTAGAAAAAGAAAAGTCTATTGGATCAACAGGGAATAYGTCAGGAACTAAAAATGAACATGGCTATTAAAGCCTTCTCCCATCACTAGTGGTGATTCCTCCAGATCAGGTTTGAAGTACTCTGTGGCATAGGAAAGGAAACCAACTGCCACTGTATTTGCTCAGTGAAGRTTCCTGTCCAAAGCTGTAACAAAGCTACTCATCTGTCTCAGAAATATAATATGAAGCAGAATTTGTATTATCAATGAACTTTAGATGCATCAAGAATGTAACTTTGTCTTGAGCCTGCAGAGAGCAATAAACAGGCCTGTCCTGACACTGCACTGACTCATGAAGGAAATACATAAAATCTCAAATCACTAGCCACAGATATATAACTTCTCAGGTGTTGATGTCCTCTTGTTTGGCCCTGTTAAGAGACTGAATCACAGCATACAGCTGGAATTTTTCCCCTTCCAAAATTTTTCTAGAGGATTGGTGAGTTTGGTGAATATTATAACCTCATCCTCTTCAACACAACTCCTTAAAATTGCCTGTTTTATTTACTAAAACAAGAAATCTTACCTTAATTAATTTGAAGTTGAAGGTGGTATCATCAGGACAAATCTTAAGGAAAGGGAATAAAAAAATATCAAGTCAGATAAAAAGTATGTCCAGGGTTGAYAGGTCTCTGCTAAGTCCTCTCCTAAATCAGGAAGTGCAGGTATGCAAAGAAATTCAGAGATTTTTAATCCTRCTTCAGAGGGGGCTTCCAGCATCATACCCTGTGCATAAGTGGCAAAGAAACATCTGGACCCTCTTGTCCTGTGCTGCAGCATTACAGGATAGCAAAAGGGAATATTCACAGGTATCTTTACCATTGTCTCTCTACAGTGTAAAAGTCTCCCTTTCTAAACATCAGAAATTCACAACAATGAGCAAGAGAAGAGACACTGAAATCAGTGTTTGTTCYCCCAGTGCTGCAGAGCAGTGCCCTCTGCTGCTCAGCACTGCTGAGAAAAACTTGTYCCTGCAGCTCAACATTATTTCCTCCTGCCTCAAAACATATTTGTCATAGCTGTTAAGCAAAATTTCTTCTAGCTCTACAGTAGGAAGAGAATGCAAGAATTCCCCACCAGAAGGTTTTGGGGATTTAAGGGATTTTGAGGTTGGGCATTTTTTGGTTTTGTGTTATGGTTGTTGGTTTGTAGTTTGGGTTTTTTTAAATGTGCAAATCTTATAAAGAAAAATTAGGAACCTGTGTCAAGAAAAGGATATCAGGAAAATGTTCTTCCCACTGAGGGTGATTGGGCACTGGAACAGGCTCCCCAGGGAAGTGGTGACAACACAAAGCCAGACAGAATGCAAGAAGTGTCTGGAAAACACTCCCAGGCACAGGGTGGGATTCTTAGGCTGCCCTCTGCAGAGGCAGGAGTTGGATTTGATGATTTTTTGGGTGTCCCTTCCACTGCAGGATATTCCATGATTTTAGGAAGCCTCAGAACAAAAATTACATGGACAAAAGATATGAGATATATACAACTTCTTTCCTTGGTCTAACAAAACCAAAATAGCTTCCTTGAGCAAAGACAAAAGCTGAGTTTAATCAGCAGTAAGACACAAACTAGCTTGATTCAGGACACTGAGCATATAACAAAGTGCTCCTAACCAGAATTCTTTGCTTCAACTTCTCAGGTGCCCCTTGCTGCATTCCAGGAGTCACACCTACACTTGCCTCGAGCCTGCCAGAGCTTCTCACAACAAACTGGCATCTTTGTGCAGCTTTTGTACAGCCTACAAAACCTGGCTTCTTGGAGCAGCACACACATCTTGGGGCAAGAACAGCTCTGGCAAACTGCTCTCTTCTCAGCAGCTGCACTGAACACATAAGGGCACCCACAGTACAAGGGAACTCCTGGCAGAACTCACCAGACAATGCAAGACAGCTCCATGTTATCTTACCCCTGTACTTCAAGCAGCTGCTTGTATTTCTGTTTTAGTAAGCAAAAAAAGCTACCACAAGAGCCAGAAAGCACAAGCCAGTAACAAGTTCTAGCATGAACAGCTGTATATAATTTAACCATGTATTTCTTGATTTTCTAGAGTTTAAATATTTAGATCACATTGCCTATTTTGTGGGGCAGAATGCACCTTTGGTAAGCTTTTACTGAAGTGTCATTTATTTCATTAATTAGCTATTTTAGGTCTATCTCAAAGTTATCATGAGTACAAATTCACATCCAAAACTGCTAGAATCATACATTCAACTGCTCTCATACGACACAAAGCCAGACTCTTCAAATTGTGCCAATAATCTAACAAACAGAATGCCACAGCAGCTTTGAAAGCTCAGTTGCCTCTATCACTCAGCCAGGACACAGAGACACATCTCTACAGAAACAGTCAAGACAGAACATGGTGCCATGAAAGATCCAAATCTTGGCCTACATCATTACCTCCTGCAGGAATTGAATAGAGTAGCCCATCATGGCTGGATGATAGACAATGTTAAAGCTGGTTTTTAATTCCTTCACTGCAGTTTTACTCAGCAGTTTATCATCCATACGAAGACCTTGAGGATGAATATCCTTCTGGAATGCAGTGGATGTCCACAGACAGCCCACCATAGCTATTATGTACTGGTTGTACTCTTGGTATGTCTGGTTACTGAACTTGAATTGCAGGATTTTCTGAGGGAAAAAAAAAAATCAATAAATAACATCCTCAAAGCAGCTCTGTGCTCCCTCCAGTCCTTAAAAGATGGCCATTGGTACACCTCCCCTCCAGTCAACCCAGATCCTTGCTAAAGTCTGTTCTAGCACAAAATAGATGTGWCCACAATACCTTTTTACTCAGCTCATTTTCTTTTGCAGCCACTAAGTTGGTTCGATACCTGAAAAAAAAAGCCAAAATAAAGAGAAAGTTAGGGGCCTATAAATTTTTACTACATGCCTGTGTTGAAAAAAGCTGGAGGAATGTATCAAGAAAACTTATTTCCACCATGAGAAAGATCAAACTTTATTGATGAAAGAGAGAGACGTGAAAAAGGATTCAAAGGGACTTTATCACTTGGCAGAGTAGGGACATATCTAATAATATTAGTCTCTTAAATGATTCACACATGACCAGTTTGCCTGGSACAGTCACCTTCATAAATGCAACACACAAGAATGGAGATCCAGCCTTTAAATCAGCAGAGAAATGCAGTGTGTTTTTAAGAAGGGAGACTTCCATTCACTAAGCAAAGAAACAGAAGCCACTGGAAGTAATGCAACTTGACAGTTGTTCTATATAATAAGCAGTAGCTCTTCTTATTTCCTAGAGACCTTCCTGTCATGTTAATTACCCTGCAGATTCCTTAGAGAAAAAGCCACATGGAGAGCCCTGCACCAGCTGTCAGCTATTGGCCACTCTTCTCCTCAGATGCAGCCACTGGAACTAACAAGGCCAAGAAGTGCAGCCTTGGTGGTAGATCCTGCAGAGCAACAAACAATGCTAATGCTGTCTTTGGCCTTGCCAGCAGCATGAGGCAGTCCCAAATTCCTGGAGTTTGGAGGTGGAAGAAGCGCTTCCTACTCAGTACATGGGCACATGGCAGAATTTGTAAGGAAAAGCTCAAGTGTAGTAGCTGAAGACCAGGAGTGAGAAGTTGTATAGTTACTACCATTAATCCCAGCTGGCTGACTTTAGTTCCCTCAAAACAATAGGGGAACTTCTTCCTTCACTTCCTTCCTTCCTCCATATCAAAGATATGGAAATACTACTAGGAAAGAGGTCAGAGTCCTGCTATCTTGGATAACAGACTTGAAAAAAAAAAAAGGAACTACAGCTGTAAAATCCTTTATCATGAAAGCTGGACACAAGTGGAATTTTTACCTTTACCTTGCACAGCAAGAAGTAGATCCCAGGTTTTTACAACAAAGTCATTTCATTTCCAAAAGACTGAAAGAAGACAAGGAGTCCCTGCAGCCCACCCCTGTTGTAGTACCTGTACATAATGTAGCAGAGCTGATTCAAGTTGACAGAATCCATGCTGAGCAGTGCTGGGTAGAAAACTCCAGGAGGAGGCATTATCAGCAAAGGCAGGTTGTACTTCAGGTACATGTCACACACCTGCAGGAATTAACACATCCAGGCTGATTATTACTGCCAAAGTAATGATTATTACAAACTGCCAAGGGGGTTAGAGCAACAGAGAGCACAACACTAAATTCCAGCCAGATCCATCCAGAAGGGAAGGCCAGKGTGTCTTACACAAGTGTTGTTGCCCATCAGTTTTGTGCATTTTCAATGGAAAATTCAGTTACAGACAGATCCCAGTTTTTTCAGCTATTCCCAACCTGAACTGTAGGTGCTGTTGCTGTTGTTACAGCATAGCTGGAGTTCACAATAAGCACAACTACAGAGAGGACATGAGGAAGCTAGAGAATACTTAARGCTATTTGATGCTGTTCAGTTTGCCTTCAGAACAAACTAGGAAAAAACCCCACACTTTTAAGGAAACATTTAATAAAAAACCCCAAGATATGTTGTTTGAAATTTGACTGATCACTGTTCTTTTCTTTAAGTCCGCATTAAAAAAGCAGATTATGGCCTACTGTTAATTCTCCTTCCTCAGTTCACCTCTGAATTAAGAGCAACCACTTTCTAGCAGCATATTTACTTCTGCCTGTGGATGCAACAACAGCAGCTTTCACCTGCAGATCTACCAATTACGTGGAATATTCTGGCACTTAATCACAAAGTTCTGTAAACTAGAACGAGGAAGATGTTTTTATGCTCTAGCTTAAAAATGCAAACAGCCTTAGGAGTACTTGAAAAGAGAGACAAAATGACTGGGATACACACAGTGCCATAGAAATCCAGAATGAAGTAGAGCAAGAGGGTGGAATTGTTTTCCAAACGCAGTCCAACAGTAGAGATCCATCCCACAAAGCGAACCAGTTCAGCCACCACGTTCACTAGTCCACACAGGGTGGTGTTCCTGCAGGAAAGACATGGCACAGAATTACAGATACCTCTTTGTAAACAGCAACATAGAAAATGGTAAAACAAAATTGAAAGTTATGCTTTTGCCCCATCAAATACTCAACAATAGACACTTGTTCTTCAATACAGGCAGTAAGACATTGTTATCAGCACCATTATGAACACCCAGCTGTCAGTGTTATGAGGATTTTGAATTCTGGACACCTCAATTTCCAGTTTCAGCAAAAATACTTCTAAAGAAAGACAAAGAACAGGCCTGACAAGGTACCTTACAACATAGCAGAATCATAACTGCATTGTTAACCTTCTGGCTGGTCTTTAGGCTGGGTGTTAGGGCTAGAATATAGATCTAAATACACCAGTGAGCAATGCACAGAACACAGCTCACATTCTTTAAAGACAAACTTACACAGAAGAAATCTCCAAATCCATTTGAATCACATTGCAATTTAACCAGTTCTGCAACAGCTCCTTCAGGCTCTCAAGAACACTGCACTGCAATAGGCAAAAAGAAATTAGGTTGATGACAATTTATGCAAGAGAATAATTCCAAACAAAGAATGCCTTGAGAAATAGCATATCCAAGGAAAGGTACCAGGAGATTCTCAGGAGCAGTGACATAGCTGCATGGCCCCTAGAACTGAATGTATGTGTTGTTTATAGCCTTTCCTGGAGAATGTGAACTTCAAGTACTGAAAAAACTGCAATAAAACTGTTTAAACAAGTAGTTAAAACTGCAATAAAACAAATGAAATATTGTGTTGTGTGCTATGAGTTCTTTTTATCTCCAGTTCCCCAGCTTAATTCCAGTCAAAAAAGGAAGCTATCTTAAAGCACGATTTCCTAAAGAAGTTAAACTGTAAGTATATGTTTTATCCTGTTTGGGCAGAGACTTCTCAAAAAGATGTTTCTTATGGAGTCCCTCAGACTGCTACACCTAACACAAGTACAGATAGCAGTATCAACTAGAACAGCCATTGTGTTCACTTGAATTACCTTAAAGTAAATAGATGATGTGAAAAAGAGCTGTGCCAGGGGATCAAAGAGATATGGCTTAATGTCTGAAAAAAATGAGAAAGCAGTATGATATCAGTGCACAAATTCTATGCCCTGAGATATCCCCACTGTCCAAGCTCACCCAAAGGATCTGAGGCACATACCAGAGAAACTGCTGAGGGGGATCCAACTCACGAGCCTGAGGACTTCTGAGCGGCAGCAGACGCCATCCCAGAGAGGAAGGGTCTTATACAGGAACTCTTCACAGGCAGAAAATCCTTCCTGRAAAGCAGAAGAGAAGCATTCAAAAAGTCAACTGACTGCAGTTTGCCATGCTCACATCACTCTGGAGAAAGCAAGAGGCTCACAGCTCCTTCCTGCCATGCTTGCTAGGACATTCAAATTATCATTCTTAGATTATTTTTCCTGCAGAAAACGAGGCCATTTCCAGAATACTGACTTGCCATAGATAAAGGTATTTCTATCACTTGAGTCACTGTCTCAGAAATACTACAGGAAACAGGTAAGTGCCAGAAGCTCTTTAAGGGAAGACTTTGTGAAACCCTTGGCTCCCACAAAACACACTTACCTGCAAGAAACATTCTGCCTTGTAGGCAGTTTCCAGGAAGCTCTTGAATTCTTCTTCATATGGGTTATCAACCACACACCAGGCACATTCTGAACAAGAGAGAATACTGAACTTGAATACGAGCACAGCAAGAACAAGCACAATGAGAAACCAAATTCAGCTCTCCTCCATTAGCTGTTTKAACACTCTATGGTTAATCACTGTAAATCTGAATAGCAAAGAACCATTACTGCAAAGTGAAAAGCCTCAGACATCCCTTAGCTCCCTACCTCACAAGATAATACTGAAGTTCTTACCTTCCTGGAGCCTCTGGCCCATCCAATAGTAGAGCCTCAGGTAAATAGATTCATCTTTCACACAATTCATGTAGTGAAGCAATAAGGGGTTCGTCAGTACTGAACCCATCTGGGAAGGAAACTGCAAGAAAAAAAGAAAGAATTATTCAGTATTTACATCAATAAACTGCCAGAGAACCTCATGTCCAATCTTTTCATCACCACAAAACCATTCACAAGACTCATCCAATATCCTCAGTTAGGACTAGAAGCTCTGTTAGAATTAGGTACTCACATATAAATAGGGCATAGAAGGCCATCCTTTAATCTCCCAAAACATTCACCAAGAACTTCCTGAAACTCACCTCTAGACGGTGGATATTCTGTAGGAGCTGAGGGAAGGTCTGCAGCTGCTCCACTGGAAAAGACTCGTTTGGACTGTACAAATAAAGCCGGTTCTTTTCTCTGTCCTCCTCTAAACAATTTGTGTTTGCACTGCTTGCAGGTATAACTAACTGGGCATTCCATTTCTGTAGAAAGGAAACACAAATGACTCAGTTCCCAATGCAATTGGCTGTACTCATGAACAGTGTTCCCAGAAAGACCCAGTTTTACAGAAAAGGTACCCAGGTTTTCATTATAATTGATTGTTGCATTTCTCTATAGTTACTCCTCACTTTCCAGTGCTAAAATAAAGGCAGACTCCCATTATTTGCCAATATTCATAATGAAAAGCACTACTTGGCACCTTCTARGATGTGCCTCAGGCCCATAACATACCCTTTTTCGTGACTGAGGTTGAGATGTGCCCAAAAACACTGCCTGGGACAGGGGAGAGGGTCCTTGGTTTCTCTGCCTTACTGCAGTGATTGCTGCTTTCCATGGGCCCTCTGAGTTCTTGAAGTAAGTCTGGAAACAGAAATCAGACATCCATGCAAGAAGTTCAGCTAAGACAAAGCAATAGAAATATCACTCTATTCTGATAAACATCACCACAGTCATGTAGAGATACTCAACTCTACTTGACAGATTTTCACAGCACAGAACTCTCATCATTCCTCAGTTTCATCACCTTTGGTCTACAATTCAACAGTTGAGCTTTTATTCCCTTTGGAAACAATGTCCCCCTTTTCAGAAGTGATCTCCAATACTTCTAACTTATAATCGTAATTCAAACCAATCATCAACTCAGATTAAATCTCAAGTATACCTTAAAATTAAACATGACCAAAGTATGCTCAGTTAATAGAAAAATTTCCTGAATTCAGCATCAGTGACACCCACATAACAGAACAATGCCATGAGTAACCAAATACTCAAATTAATGTAGATATTACTACAGAAAATTGGAAAACCTAACACCTTTCCTGCAGAATTTTTTTTTGACATTTCAATGCAAATCAGTTTTTAAAGTCTAATCAAGTGCCAAACCATCACAAAAGTATTCAGATTGCCATGGACCTAGTTAATCAAGCTTTTAGTACACAACTCTTTGTTCATAAAGACAGTTGAAGAAATATTTGGGATCTAGTAGCTAATAATTTACTGCACTTCTAAAAAATGCAAATGTGCATGCTAAAAAATGTAAATTCTCCAACAGATGACTGTGCAGCACAATGCAAAGTARAAATTTAGAAAACAATATAAATACACAAGCAGGTTGAAATAAATTTTATTGAAACTCAGTTTGCCTGCATATAAATTAAATGTCTGTTCTAAAAAATCAACAAAAATCTCAAACTTTTATGCCTATCCCACTGAAATAAAATTTTGTTGCACAATTTAGGTCTCTCCAGATGCTGTTTTCTCTTCTATATCTGGCTCTGCTACATGTTTCTACTTGGTCAAAAGGCTGAGCACACACAGAGGCCTCTCTAAAAGGGGAGTAATTTTTTGCTGTTCCATGCAGCTCTGACAAATGAGTTTCCTACATTTTTTTACCTGCTTTTTTCTCTCTCCTACGACACAGACTTTCCAAGTGCAGAGCTACTTACTGACTTCCACTRTCATTTGTACTTGAGAATGGCAGCAATTAGAACAATACCTTGACAAATTAGACAGTTTGTTTCCTTCAGAACATTATATTGTGTGAAATAATAATAATGAAACCCAGCAGGAACACCAAAGGAAGGATTAAAGTAATCCTCATAAAATAAAGGTAGATGTCATTCCTTACCAAATCATCTCATTATGATGAAGAGGAAACAAAACACAAGGCAAAGAATCCTCATGTAAACCTGATTTTACTCAGTGAAAAGATGAAATGGAATTTTTACCAGTAAATCTGCTATAGCTTAAATAGAAAGCTCCATACAAATACTGTAGTAAATCCTTGTTTTGAATTGACTAAATCTAATTCCTTACCTTCATTTTCCCAGGAAGGGTTATGGTCACCTGTTCTGGGCAGAAAAGTTTGTAAAGTGATAGTAGAGCTTGCAGATGAGACTGCATTCCCTGTCAAATAACAGAACAAGAGGGAGAATACATGAGGTATGTTTTAAAATAGAAACTGAATGCTGTATTTTAGAAGCAAAAAACCCCAGTGATCAGTAAAAGTCAAATTCCCAGAGCTACACAGGATCAAGTAACCTTCGATAAACAACTGAAACTGACAGAAACAACAGAAACTGGTCAATGAAATAACAATAGCAAGAGGACTGAAGACCTTTCTGTAGTCATAACTGATAGAAAGGAGTCTAACAAAGTGATAAAAAAGAGTCTTCTGCTGGTAAAAACCATGTTATTATAACTATGTTTTTTCTTTTAAAAAAAGAAGCAAGTCTCTACAATCTTATATTTTTCAGACATTTTTGGCATCACTTGAAAAAGGAAGATGAATCGAAAATTAAAGACTGTAATAGATAAATGAAGCTGCCCCTTGCTTCAGAGATTTTACCATACATGGTCACATTGGACTCTGCATATATCACTGCATGTGCTCAAAAAACACACATGAAAATTAGGGATGCACATGCAAGAGAGAACCTTTGATGCCACCAAGACTAAAACCTACAATTCCAAGTCCAGTCATTCCTCTCCACTGTGTAAGGACATTAGTCTTACAAAGTGCATTATTAACCACAGTCCAACCTGTACAAGTTCTGAAATAAACTCACCATTTTTGCTTGGAGGTCAAGCAGGATCCTAATCCGAAAAGGCTTGACTGGAAATACAATTAAGAATATAAAGGATTTTAAAAATATCATATTAGACATCTAAGCAAAAGTTATATAAGTAACATTTTTATTATAAAATCATGACAAAGCAAGCAGAACTAATAATTCTTATTTCTAGGGTAATTCAGCAAGTGCTACAAAAATTTTTGCCTGAACTACCACTCATTCTTCCTTGCATTAAAAGCACAATATTGGCTAATCATTGTATCAGCTGCATTGGAAGAAAAGGCAGCACCAGCAAACAGAATCAGAAATAAAATGGTATTTCAGCTCACACAGATGAGACTCACCATTTTCCTTCCTGGTCAGCAGGTAGAGCACATGGCAGACGTAGGGGCACTGCAAAAAGGGCAGCCATGAGCTCTCCTGCTGCTGCACAGCAGGACACACAGCCAGGACACACAAAAACCAGCACAAAGACAGCCCCACACAGCAACTTCATTTAAAACTTCATCTGCACTGTGAGCAGTCCTGACTGTAACCAAGCTGTTTAATTAACTTGGATCATTTCTTTTGGAACATGGTCTAGAAATTACAAGAGTTAGCAGTAGAAATGCAATTACATTTTCAAAAGGAAAGGCACCTTTGAACCAATATACTTTTTTAGAGCTTTTAACTGTAGTTGAGGCTGTAAAGAGTCTTAAATTAGTTTCAAACCAACTCTGATGCACTTTCCAACTGACCCATCATGTCTGAAAAAGCTATTTCAAACATTAAGAACTTAAATCCAGTTTTATGGAGAGATTATAAATGAAGTTAATCTAAAACCATTAAAAACATTACAAGAAATATAACTCAGAACTTTGGGAACTTGTTTTAACCATAAAATACCCTAAAGTGAACAAATATTAACAATTTCATACCTAACAGGACTGCCAAGATTATCTTATTATGCACTGAATCCAAACACTTCAAAATTCCTGGATTTTACAGTTGCCATATGGCAGAAATTGCCTGAATGCTTGTTCTCTTTAAAGCTATATTTCAAATTAATTAAGTAGAACAGCAATTAGCTTCTCACCTTAAATAAACACTGCTCTAATTTTTTTCCTTTTTTTTCTTTTAGCCCAAGGTATACAAGTCAGTTTCTGCCCAGGAGCAGGAGACTTTACCTGCAGATGTCTGACAATCCCAGAGACCACTGTTACTCTTGGGAATTTATACAGAATAAGTGGTCCCACCCTTGTGATTCAGCGTAGCAATTCTTGGAAACATGCTAAACAGACAGACCACAGCAATCTTACAGTGCTGGCCTGTTTATGATCTAAATTACCCAGCAATCTTACAATGCAAAGAGAAAAGAAAAAAAGAAATCCAGCCATCAGAAAATGGTCTCTAATCAACACCTACTCCAGACTAATTCTAGCATTAATATGTATACTACTAATGAACATTTAGGTTTATTTTATCCCTTCCATATGTTCTTCAGCTCTCCTTACCAACTTCTCATCTTGCAGGAAGGAGAAGAAGAAACCATAGAGGGCATGAAGCTGTTCCTTGTGATCAATGAAGTCAAACACTGTGATCAGCCACTTCAAAAAAAGCAGCTGCAGATAGGAAAATAAAACCACATTACATTAAGTGATGGGCAAAAGCAAGGCAGGGGAATAAGAATCCAGCTCCAGAGACACAATCAGTAAGGATACACACCATTGTCAAGGATAACCAGAGAGCTACAAACAGTTCAGGGGTATTCAGATGAAGAAAGTCTGCCAAGGGATTCACCAGGTAAACAGCTGACCCCACCACTGCTGTTGGCAACTGGGTTTTGGTTTCTAGAACCATGGGATCCTATTTGTGTATCAGTGGTGATTGGGAGAGAGGGAATCCAATAAACAGAGCACACATGGGCTCAGCCTGGAGAAAAGGAGGCTCGGGGGGACCTTCTCACTCTTTACAACTCCCTGAAAGGAGGCTGAAGTAAGGCAGGGGTTGGTGTCTTTTCCAAAGTACAAAAGTGATAGGTCCAGAAGAAACAAGCAACAAGTTCTGCCAAGGAGGTTGAGATTGGATAATAGGTGACATTTCATCCCAAAAGGGTTGTCAAGCACTGGAACACACTGCCAGGGAAGTGGCTGAATCACCATCCCTGGAGGGATTTAAAAGACATGCAGCTGTGGCTCTTGGGACATGGCTTGGCAGCATTAGGTTAATGGTTGGATTCTGTGTCTTAATCTTTGCCCATCTAAATGATTCTACCACATAAACCTTTGAGCAGACCATGTGAACATAAAAAAAGACTCTTTCCCTAAAGTTAATTCATGCTGCCACAACCAAGGTGCAAATAACCTGAGGGATACCTCACTGAAATTAAAGGATGCCTCTCCTAGTAGAAGTATTTCACAGAAATGTTGGACACACCATTCCTGAGGAGTTCAAGGATACAAGACAAGCAGGAACCAAATCTCCCCAGAAACTTAATGTGTTTCTTGGTTGCCCTTCCCAGCAATGGGCATCTCTGCCAGTCTTGGTAAATGACAGTATCTTGGGTAAGACCTTGTACATTAAAACCTCAGGATTTTTGATTCCTCAAAATAACCTGTTCTTATGGTTCCTGTGCAGAAGCAGTAACTACTGTAAACAATTACTAAGTTACCTGGATGTTGCCTGAGCATTTGCCCACACAGAGCCAAGACACAGCTGTAACCACAGAATTTTCTGGTATCACTGAGGCAGGAATCAGGCTCTTCAATAAACGAGTATTCACTGTATCAGCTGGAAAAAAAAAACCAATTTCAAGTAAGATGGTGCTCACTTGCCAGGTTCTTCATTACTCTTTTGCAGCTCAAGCCAAAATTCCCTCTGGACTAAATTATTGAGAGCTTCCTTGCTCAAAGGAATGGTGTATATGAATTTAGTAAGGACTTACCTATACCTCAAAATGATGACAAATAATGCATTTCAGCTTAACAAAAGGAAATGGAAAACTACACCAAATGATGCCAGAAAAATTAATTTTATGCCACAGCACCATAAACACATTCTCTCAGCAGGTTTGATTAGAGGGGAAAGGCACATTCACAGAAGATACACCAGCAGTATAGAAATGCTGTACCAAATCTGCCACTGAGTGCCACTTTGAGCAGTATCTCAAATCCTTCAGGGGGCAGTCCTTGTTCCAGGGCAGTGCTTTCCACAGCATCCAAGTGTTTCTGCTCAACACTCTTCTTCCTCAGTGCAACAGTGTCTTGAGCTAGGAAAAACAAACAGGACAAGCACRGGATGAAACAATTTCTGAACAGAAATTAACTTAAAGCTTCTCTGAACTGTCCCTGCACATACTCCTTTTTCTTGACATAGTAACAAAGCAGAAAAACTTTTAAGACATTAAGGAAACATTACATAGCTCAGGGCTTAAAGAGGGAAAAGAGAAGTAAAATTAATCTAAAATTATTAATATTATAATAAGAAATACGTAGAGAGGTTTCTTACAAGAGCATGCAGTGACAGGACAAAGGGAATGGCTTCAAGCTGAAGGAGGTTTAGATGGGATATTTGGATAAAATTGTTTAATGTGAGAGTAGTGAGGCCCTGGCTTAGGTTGCCCAGAGAAGCTGTGGCTGCCCCATCTCTGAAAGTGTTCAAGGCCAGGCTGGATGGGGCCCTGAG
This sequence comes from Cardinalis cardinalis, assembly GCA_014549065.1. Lineage (NCBI taxonomy): Eukaryota > Metazoa > Chordata > Aves > Passeriformes > Cardinalidae > Cardinalis > Cardinalis cardinalis. The sequence continues at coordinate 288,735 of JACDOX010000016.1, forward strand.
CAACTTGATCTACTGGAGGGTGTCCCTGCCCATGGCAGGGGGGTTTGGTCCTTCAATCCAAACCATTCTATGCTATTCCTTTTTTTTTTTTACATAGTAGTAACACAAAACTTCTAAGACATTAAAGAAATAATACACAGCTCAGGCATTAAAGAGGGAAAACAGATTAAAATTTTTTAACTAAGAATGTAGCTATCTTAATCCTAGATAGCCACCCAAAAAATTCCCTCACCTTTCTCAAAGTAGCTCAAAGCTTGCTCTAGAGACCCTTCCTGGCTCTCATATTTCTGATCATTAGCAGATTGATTATTCTGCAAACGTTTTTCAGAGTCAATTTTCCCTCCTTTTCGCCAGGCAGAGAGATCAGTTTGGCTTTTATGGTGAATGTGCAGAGGCTGCTTTGGGGTCTTGGAACTCCTCCTTCGCTGCATCTTTTCAGACTCCCAGCTGAGACTGGAGAATTTTACTCATTTGTCATGTGAGAGCCAATCCTTCCTTAGGTAAGAAAAGAGATCAGCTAAGGAATGTCAGAGAGCTGGTTCCCTGCAAGGAAAAGAAACATTTATTTTCCTGACAAGCAGATTTTAGAGGCATCCTGGATAACATGAGAGTAAATTCAAAAGAAATAGTTTAGACCTGACTGCTCCCCAAAAGATGAGACAAGATCCTCAAAGACAGCAGTGTATCAAAACTCTCATCTTACATTAAAAAGGAAAAAAAATCCCAAGTAAAAATTAGCACAAACTCCTTTCAAGTTAAACATTATCTGATACAATCTTACATAGCATTTTGATAAAAAATCAACATAATCAGAAAGTTAACATAATATAATCAAGTTTTCCTTTAAGTGAATTTTATACATTATTATTTTCCTTACTTCGATTGCGTGTGCCAATACAACCAGTCAACAAGTCATGACTCTCTGCAAGGTGATGTACAGATGTTAGAGGATCGTAACAACACTTTTCTTTCTATTTCACAAAAATTAGATTCTTCTGCAGCCTTCCTACTAACCAGCTTGGATTGGAAAAACTAAGAAATTTGGGTAAACCTCCAAATGAGACACAAGAGCTACCAACAGTGCCAAATTGCACAGGTGTAGGTGAAATACAGCCAGAAAAAGTGGCATTTTCTCCTCAATATGCAGGAGAGATCAACCTTTTAACCATAAAATAGGAAATTTTGCTACAATTTCCTCAACTTGGTAGAGTGTGCACCCCTGTCCCTGGATTGCTGGAACCTATCTTTCCTGACACAATAAAACAGAATTACTTTCAATTCATACTCCTCTCACTTCCTTACGAGGTTACAATCATCATTATTTCCCTATAGGCGTGTTTGTCACTCTCCTGTGCAGCAAAGCTCGGAGACCACACTGGAGTGCAGCACCAGCTTTCTCTCAGCTCCCTCAGCACCTTCCCTACATATGTTTTGTTCTCTTTTGTCCCGCAGGAGTTCTACCAGAAAGATTTGGTGAAGGAGAGAGCAGTTCTGGCTGACAGCGAGCCCCTCGGTGCCGACACGAGGAGTGTGGCAACAGCACCCTCACCCCCTTCCCCCGCAGCCTCACCGCGATTCCCCCAGGGCCGCCCGGAGCATTCTGAGGAGACGGAGGTGGCGAGGCCCTGGGGAACCCACTGACCACCCCCTCCCACAGCCGCGGACCCTCCCGCTGCCCTGGCCACTGACTGCCCCTCTCACGGCCACTGGCCACTGGCCCTCCCGCCGCTCTGACCCCTCACCATGCCACTAACCGTCCCTCTCTCGGGCCAGCACTCGCCACTGCAGGGCAGTTGACCCTCCTGCCGCCCTGGTCACCCTTCCCACAGCTGCCTCCCGCCGGCTCCAACCGCCCCTGCATTCAAACCCCGCCAACGCCGCCCGCACATGCGCATTGACCGTCTGCACGGCGTAGTCCCACCCATCCGCCCAGCTACGCATGCGCAGCTCCGCCACCGCGCTGGGGGCGGGAATGAGGGCGGCCCTTCCACCCTTCCTGCGGCTGGCGCCTCTGCGCATGCGCGGTGCGKGGAGGGCGGGAACTCGCCGTGAGGGGAGGAGTTSCTCCCCTCAGGTGTGTCCGCATCCKTTAGGCTGGGRACGGCRGCCTRAGGCTGCGTCTTAAAATAGAGAGGCGGGGAAAAAAGGCACAAATAAAGCGAGGCAGTAACCCTGAKGCCGAGCGGAATGAAAAAGAAATAAAAAATTAGAGAAAAAAAAGAGGAAGAGTAAATTAGCATCGAGGTCTTAGAGAAGGAGTGGATCTGTTCTTGTCACTTCCAGCGTGCACAGATGGCTGGAAGCATCCAAAAATAGCTGTTTAATGCTGGAGGGCAGTGACAGAGGTCAGCCCGCTAAGATAAATACAGAATTCTTGTTAATGGGCTCCAAGATGAGTTATCTCGCTCTGTAACAAAGAACGTGCAGCCCCTGCTGCGGGTTAGCTGTTCATATYCATGCAAATGTGAAAAAAGGGATTTTTTAGTAGTCACGGAACAGTCTGAAGCTTTTGCAGAGATAGGCTTTGCTCCATRGGATGCTTTATTATTATTATCATCTCTACAAGCTCCAGTGAGGAATGTTACAAAAGACAAACACAGCAATTGTTCCCGAAGGTTTCCTGGGCTGGATGCCCASGTGAAAGGGCTGCAGCAGTTCAGTGGTGTGGGAATGCACAGCATGGTGTGGCTTGGAGTTGGTGGTATTTTTATTTGGTTTTGAATTAAAACACAATTAATAACCCCAGTTGGGGCATGGTAGTTAAAGCACCTTTTGAGAAGTAAAGGGAATTCTGTGTATATATTTTGRATGACCTTGAGATAGTCTGTGAAGATGAGATTGTCTAACAGGGGTGGCCTGCTGCTTCCTTTGCTCAGGGTGCACGCGTGGTAAGAGAGGTTTAGTCCATCTGGAGCTCTGAGAGGAGGCTTTTTCAGCATATATTTGTATATTTTGCTGCTAAAACAGATGCAGCCATACATATATATATACACACATATAGGGCTGCATCTGTTTTAGCAGCAAAATTCAGGAGAACACTGTATCAACATCCATCTTCAATTTTTGTAGAGATGCAATGCTGACAGTTTACTGGAGTTACCTTTTCTCACTGCTGCATTGAACTGTAGCAGAATTTTATTTGAGGCTTTTTCAGTAAAATACCTAAATGTCTCTTTTAAATATCTGTGGTAGAGTTTATCTGACTTGCATTCTGCATCACCTTGTATCTCAAATTTCCTGACATGATTCTACCCACTTTAGGTGGCGTATTTGACCAGAGGGAAACGTTTTCAGACACATCTCTCAAATAAGAAATTTGTTTCTGTAAAGACATTTTTCTCCAAATTTCAAAAAGTTTATTTTTGTGACTAAAAAAAAAAAAAAAAAAAAGGAAAACTGAGAACAGACAAACATTAAGAAAACCAGACAAATTTCAGAGGTAACACATGCTCCTTGTGACACTCTAAAATTTCAGATACAACACAGGGATTCAGGCTCTGGTAACAGGACTTATTCCAGCTCACTGAGGCTGTATGTGGGATGAGCASTGAGGTACTGCAATTGTTCAGACTCTCATCTATCAGAAATAAACAGCAATTCTATAAAGTCACAGTAGCTGTGGGGGGAGGAAAAAAGGWACTTGCAGGGAACTGGGAGCACAATGCTACTTGCCAACATCAGAGAGATACTTTGGAGTTCTTTGGGCAGTTCTCCTCCCCATTCCATCTTCTCTGCCAAGAAGGGTAAAGAGATGCCACTGCCTCGTGTGAAGCAGGCAAAAAACTACTGTTATCAGGCCATTGTCCCAGTTTTGGAGCCTCTACATGGAAATCAAAGAAGATGTAAACAGAGCGTCCCATGTTTTCTCTAGATAAGCATTCCATAGAAAGGACTGGGCACAGAGGGAGCAAAGCCCAAGGAATCCCTCTCTCCAACACAGCAAACAGCACTTTTTGTGGTAAGAGGGTCCCTTTTACCCCTTGACCATGGAAAGGGAAATGCAGATGTGTGTGGGGGGCAGCACAGGGACACTGCTCATGGTCTGCCCAGCCTCTGTTCCAGGCAGCAGCAKCACCCAGGCCAGCTCTGCTGCTGTGGGGCTCAGGGCTGCTGCTCAGGACCATCTCCCCACTGCAGCAGTGCCAGGGTGGCCTGAGTGCCTGCCCAGATGAAGGGTCTCAGGCTGGTTTTGCAGCTCCTGCTGAGGCCAGCCCTGCTCCAGCCGGGTTGCTGACTGCCTCCAAGCTGTCCCTGTGGAAGCTAGCTTGTGTTTTTCTACATTTCAGGGCAGCAGCAAAAGCAAGACTACAGTGTAGACATACCTTGTATCTCTCAGACCCCAAGCGCAACTTTATTTAGACAGACCAAAAAAAAA
>JACDOX010000016.1:293215-304581 GCA_014549065.1 Cardinalis cardinalis
TAGGTAAATAAAAACCAAATTTTCTGGGTGATTTTGGAGAGAGCTGCCTCGAGGGTCCGTGTTTCCTCACATGCACTCAACTAGGATACCTTCACTTTGCCTTTCTCGGGAGCTGCTTCATGGATGAGTGGCTGCTCCTCCCCGTTCACCGACAGCATCCTCTTCTCCGGCGGCAGCTCCTCGGGCTGCCGGGCGATCAGCAGGCGGCAGGTGAGCAGGATCCCGAACACCAGGGCGTGGGCATAACGCTTCAGGGGGTCCCCCACGAGCTGGTGGAAGAAGAGCACGGCCAGCACCAGGAGGAGGAGCAGGAAGTTGGCCACGTCCTTGGGGCGGCCAGGCACCAGTGTCATGACAATGCCGCACGCCACTTCCAGGGCGCCGATGCTCTTGCGGAGGAGGATGGAGCTGACTCCCATCTTCTTCAGCATGGGCAGGGCCCGCACGTAGCTTTTGTATGCTCKTTTCTGGAACCAAGCAGCCAAGGACATCATGTGAGAAAGTGAAGGCAAAGGTRACTTCCATTGAAACAGATTGATGTGCAACACGACCTAAAAATTATTTCAGTTGTCACAGACCGCTCTGGCACAGTACCCCAATCAGTAAAGCTTCTGTTTGGGGGTTTATTAAACCATCAATCTGCAATTCCCCCTTTCTGAGCTTTTGTGTCCTCACTGGAAAGCAGTTCTGCAACYTCTCATCCATCTTTGGAACTACAAACAGGCCAGGTGTACCTTACCCTGAAATCAGARGTTCTGATTGTTGGAATAAGCCATGCAGAACCCTGTTATTAAAACAAACTTCTTTCTAAGAGTACCTTGTATTTTAAAATTGACTAATACACCCAATCCCTGCATAGCCAAAGCACAGCAAATAAATACAGGTCTCTTTCTACTCCAAAGCAACTTACAATATTCCAAAGCAACTTACAGTAGTTGTGGGCAGTGCAGGCTTAGGGTGGGACTAAACATCAAAGCTGAGATTGACCAGTCCTATCCTGTGCTTACATACCTTTATGATCCTTTCTTTCCTCAAGTGAAAGCAAGCTGACATTTGACATTTTTGTTAACCTGGTTTATGCTGGATTTAGAAGCAGTGTMAGCTGCAAGTGTCAGCCTGCTTGCAGAGCTGCTTTATTCTTTTTGGGAAAAAAACAACCTTTGTCTTTACACATGTCCAGGTTCTTGCATTTGAACATTTGGTGCTGGTGGCCTCACTGTTTTATTTGGGTTTTTTTTTCTTTTTGTTTTGCAATCATTTCATTTTTACATATATATATATATTAAGGCTCCTATATTCAGTGTGAGACCCTGAAATTATTTCCACTTATACTTGAGGATAATATCCCTGAAGACATTCTTGCCATTGTGTTCTCTGTTTTCAGCGTGAGGGAAATGGAAGCCAAATCTCAGTTACAGGATTGTTCAGCTCTCAGAGGCACTGACCAGACTGTGGATTTACTTCTATGCAATTTTGGAAACCTACATTACAGGCATACAGAACTTTCCCACGTCTCCATAGATTTTGTTGCTTCCTTCTGAGAGGAACTGATGCTTCACAGGTGGTTAAAAAATATCCAGCATTGTCATTTTTRCTACAAAATAACTGAACATCTCCTGACACATTTACTCCAAGTGTTTGCATTGTAAGGATGTATTTTAAACCATCAGTGACTAAAACCTCAGAGCAGAGTATTTTTAAACAGTTGTGAAAAATACAACATTTTTAAGAAATTTACTATAAGCATGTCCTAGAGTACTCTGGTATTTTAGGTATTTTAATAGGCAAGCTAATGTGTTTTCTGCCAAATTAAAAACTACAAGTTTGGTGGTTTAGGTAGATAACAGAGGTTCTCTGTTTGCTGGRGCAAAAAGCCATCCTTATGGATTTGCAAGGTCACGTTTTTCCTGTCTGCATGACCTGACAGACCACCACAGGATGCAGCCCAGCAAAGGCAGGAGAGCCTAATGAGCYGTGAATATGTAACATGAATATGGACTATGAAGAAAAATGGTGCTGTGTAATACCTGCTTTATAAAACCAGAGATCATTCCTACCTGTAGGCCTGACTCTWGATAAAGCAGAAGGGGACACAGAAGTGAAATATTTTACAGAGCAAGCCTTTTGCAATGCTCCTGAATTCTCTGTGCTTTTTTTTTTTTCTGTAGCAGAAGCTTAAGAGCTTTATTTTCTAGGGGTTTTACCTCAATGTGTCTCTTGCCCATGAGTTACTTCTTGGGTATTTTCCTCGGTGAGATCCCTGGGCTGGGCTGCAGGCTAGGCACTGCAACTCAGACGTTATTTGAGAGCTAAGGAAAAGCAGCTGGGCAGGTGGAGCAAAGGGAGAGAACAGAACGTGCTGGAAACTTCCAGCACTATTTTTTTAAGGGCACAAAAATTATAGTAATCTTTTCAACCACCACAATAAATAACTGGGGAAGGGGGTGAGGGGGAGCAGGAGAATAAATAAACACAGATGAGGAAGCAAAATGTGGCAGCCAGTCCCTCACCTGCCTGCAGCTCTCAGAGCTCTGCAGCAGGGCTGGCCCTGAGCAGAGAGGAGCATAAACCAGTTCACCAGGTAAGAAATGCACACAGTGACTTCTCTGTCCTCTCCTCACCCCTTTCCTCTTAGGCAAGAGGGGGAGAGGCTCATTTCCCAGGCCAAAGAGAATAATAAAAAGACTATTAATAATACCTTCCTCTGCCAGCTAAGAATCTCAACCCATTTAACAATCATTAATTAATCCCTGCATAAGTCTGGTGAGGTGGRGACAGTCAGTGTCATTATCCTTGCTCTAAAGCATGGAATTTTGAGGATGAACATCAGCCAGAGCAGGCATCTGCTTTGCCCACCCCCATCCAGTGGACAGGTTTCCCCTCGGGGATCAGCTGTCCCTGCTGCACGTCTGGCACTCCTGCAGGCCTTGTTTTTACAGCCCCTTGTGTCCCCATCTCCCGCAGGCTGTGTGTGCTGTGCCACCCCATCCTTGCCTCCCCTCCCCATCCTTATCCACCGGAGGTTTCTCCGTGCATCGGCTCAGCCGGAGCCAGGCGAGGGCTGCCAGGATATCCTGGGCACTGCGTTTTATTGGCTTCTCTCCATGTCGATCAAGCAATGAGTCAGATCAGCTTCTTCCCCCTYCTGGCCTCGCTCGGGGTTCCAGGGCAGTCACCCCCTGTGTCCCCCCTGCTCCTGTGCAAGGCGGGAGAGCCCTACAGCACCTCCCTGCGTGCTGCCCGACTTACCATCTCATTGTAGGCATCCCTGCTGAGCCGGGGGGTCAGCTTGATCGTCCCCATAAAGACGAAGAAGAGCCCCAGGGCCACCGAGAGGGCGACAATGGTGATGGTCCTGGGAGATGCCATGGAGCCGCAGGGATCCGCTCCTAGCGAGGCCTTGTGGCTCTGGCTGGCAGCCCGGGTGGGAGGGAGTCCGTCACCATTGAAGGCTGTAGGAATAAAGCTGCAGAGGCAGGAGGATGACAGCGGGAGGGGATTCAGCCTCCTCCACTCAGCAACCCCTGGGTCCTAAAGCCCTGCAGCCAGAGCCAGGCAGCTCCAGCACTGGAGCGCAAGAGGAACTCATCCTCTTGTTTCCTTGCGTGCTCCACAAACCGCCCACAGAAAGCCGAAACGGAGTCAGCTCTAGGGATGTGGGATGGCAGCCAAAGGCAGAGCACAGTCATTCCTTAGTGGGAAAATGAGGACGTGTTAGCAGAGGGCACAGGAGTAACGTGCTGTGGAGGAGAAGTGGGCTGGGGTCTCTTGTACATAGAGAACTTTCAGTTTCAGATATTGAGATGCTCACACATAGCAAACAACATATTGCTTCATTTATTTGCACCAGGAATGAAAAAGAAATGTTTTGTCCCTGTGGCTCTCCTTGAACCTATTGCTCAAAAGGGAAGATGAGGCCACTTATGTCACCCTGATAAAACCTATCCCGTATGTTCAGCTATCCAGAGGGGTTTATGATCCTCTGGTAATTTCTGATTTAAAGTCATTGTCTCCCCTGCAATTAATGCAACAAATTTCCTTTTGACCAAAACCTAGTAGAAATCTATTCAGATCTCACAGTGAGAAACTGTGAGATTATTATATGAAATTATACGAATATATGAATATATATATAATACAAATTATACGAAAAAATGTCGTATAATTACACGAAACAGAACTGCTGGAATATTGCATCCTTTGGTATAAAATGAAAACAAGAGGCTGCAACAGTGTGTAAAAACCTATRCTCATGGGATAGTGCAAGAGTGACACTTCCTATGCCTGTCAGGAATCTCATCATCACTCCCTTTATGGTGTAGTAATTCTTAAATCCTAAACACATGTATTTTGACCCCCATGCCTTGAGAACTGGTTGCTGTTGTTATTCAAAGCTGAGGTCTGGAATTAAAAGTCTGAAAAATACAGGCAACTCTCCCAGTTTCCTTGGGAGTTCATCAGCCTTGATTCCAAACATTCTGGGACTCACACAACATAAGGGAACTTGGCTCGCTCAGACTCTCCTCCCCATTACAGCAGCTCCATCTCTGGAAGAGCTGGAGAAATAAAACAACATTGTAAGCAGGACAGGACACATACAAAACAGAGGAAAAATTTTAATTAGCTATATATAGAAGAACATCCTGAAGAGGAAAAATATTGCAGCTGACATTTTCTCAGGGCACTTCRCATTTAGGCATCAGGAATCATTAGTGGAGAAGGGGGAGGCAGATGTGAAAAGAGAGACACTGAAATCTGTTCTCTTTATTTCGTTTTATAGAAAAATCTCATTGTTGAAGCTGGTGCCTCCTCCGGCCAGGGACCCCAACAAAGGAATCCCTGGGCTTTCAGACTCTTCCAGCCTAAATCTCCCACAACAGCTCTGACCAGTGGAAAATTGGAGTCTGGTGTCTTCTCATTGTTCATTGGTTTGTGCAGAGTCTGTGGGTGAGAAGGCAGGGCTGGAAGTCCCGTGTCCTTTGTTAGGCACAAGGTCAGCGCCCATTCACGGCTCCTTGCCTGGGGCTCCGGCGATTTCCCAGGGCACAACTTGCAGCTCGAACACCGAGCTGCAGATTCCTCAACACAGGGAGTCTTTTCCGGATGCTTTAACCAGCAGCCCAAGGTTTGCAGGGGAAGGAAGGGTGATGAAATGCTACAGAGAACYTTTTCACCCCAGGAATCCAAGTAGTTCTTTACAGAACAATGTTGCTAGGCAACCCAAAGTAAGAGAAAAACCAAAATTATTTGTTTTTATACAACTTCACAGAAAATAAGTTAAATTCCTAACTACACTGGCTCTTCAGGACAGAAGGAGGTTGCTTCCCAAGCTCTCAGAGCTCATTCCTGCCTCCTTGTCAGCGGGTGAACAGCAGCACCAGYTCACAATGAACAGTGTGAGGAAACATGTCAAAAGGAATAGCCAGCACAGGGGCAAATGGCTCCCCTGCCAGCTTCTTCCGTGGGTCAGGTGGGCAGCACAGCCTGTGGAAAGCAAAGAGCATCCTTTAGAGCAGTAGCAGAAGCCTTCCCACCACTGGTATCACAATCCAAGGGGGACCCACAAAGGAGGTATCAYGTGTTTGACTAACATTCCTCAGAATCTGCAGCTGACACTGGCTGAGGTGTGGAACCATCAATACTGAATCCCCAACCAGCTCTGAAAACCTCAGGGACAAGCTGAACAGTCAGTGGCAAGTTCAAAGCTCCTTTTCTCACAAGCCATCCCAGCTGACAGACACTCAATTTTCACTTTTGCACTGCCCTTATGGCTGCCTACAGACAGATTTATCACCTGGGTGTGCTCCAGCTAAAGGCTGACCAGTTAAAGCTACATGTTTAACCCCTAAGCAGGTGACAAATCCCCTTGGCTTCACTTTCTTGACAAAGGGCCAGCCTTCCTGCAGTGAACCCCATGGACTCTGCATCTCACACCCAGATATGCTTTTTTTTCAGAGGGATGCACAATGTGCCATGTTTGAATTATTTTCTATTCCTCACTGATGCCTTGTCTGGACTTAACAGGGTCTGTCACTGAGGTCAAGAGAGAGGAGGAGAGTGCTCACTCGAGGAAGTTCCTCATGGCTTCCCCCTCTGGCTTGCAGGAGATGTAGAGCAGCCTGCGGATGGCCCTGCAGTTCCGGATGGCTCGAACGACCCTGTAGTCTGCAAAAACAAACAACCTGCTTCACCACCCTGAGCTCTGCAGCAGGAATGACTGCACAGCACCACAGAACTGTCAAAAATACAGGTGCATATTTTGCCATGCTCTGTCTCAGATGAAGTCTCTCAGGAGGCCACGGGTGTGACCCACACTGCTGRCAGCTTAGCCAGTTTGCCAGGCAGGACAGAGCAATGGGAGAAGTTCCTCTGCTTCCCATGAGAGAAAAAATGTTAATTAAGCAAAGGCATATAAAACCTCCACACACACTTGTGAGAGTGCATCTGGGCACCAGGACCAGTGTGTGACTTGCCAGTACACACTCCAGGGGAGACGACTAAGACAGATTGAGGGCTGGGTTATTCAGCCTGGGGAAAAKGAGGTAAGCAAGGATCCATTTACTATCTTCAGGAACCTCATGGGGGATTACAGATAACTGAGAATCTTCTCAAAGGGGCATGAGAAGCAATAGATGTATGGCAGCAAGGGAAAATCCTGATGAAATATACTAGGGAAAACATTTTCAGGAGAGGAGATACACCCTTCAAACCTCAGCTAGGCTTTATATCCCTGTGCAACCTCACACAACTCTGAAGTTGGCCTTGCTATAGTTGGGAGATTACACCACAAACCTCCAGAGGTCCCTTCTCTCTTAAATAATTGTGTGAGCCTGTGAAAGATGGAAAAAGGATTAGAGCTAAAGAGAAAGCATGAAGGCACTGAATACAGCAGACTTAGGGAATTTAGCTGCTGTCAGTAACAAGAAACAAGAGACTAAACAAGGGAAGGGTYTGGAGCCAGTATAACAGGTCTCACRGAACTTGTTCAAAGCTCTCTGTTTACAAGATGAAAATAAATAGCATTTTCTCTCACGTAGGCCAGCCCGAGAAGGGTTCACCACAGCAACAAGCGGTCGGGCATCCTCCCACGATGCCAGGAGCTGTGGTAACACAGCCTCTGCCTTTCCACTGTGAAACTCACAGTTTGAGATCCCTGTGAAACAAAAAAGCAACCACATGAACTGAGTCTCACCAAGAGCTGGGTATAACATGATATTCACACACCCTTTGCTGTGTGAAGGTAACTGGTTAGGGTCCCTCTGCTCACTTCTACTCTGATTTTTCAGCATTTAGTTTGAAACCTTTTGCCACAGCGAGTTTGAACTCACCATTGAATGCTGCATTCCACTCAGCATCCTCTATTGCCTTCTCCACCACCTCGACACCAATAACCTTGGACACTTGGTGAGCCAGAGAGAGACCAATTGCGCCTGGAAACAGAGGAAACAAAAACACTCCACACATTCATGCTGAAGAAACAGGTGAGGATCAGCTCTGGAACGCAAAGCTCTGGGCGCCCAGGACCCCACCTGTTCCACAGCAGATGTCAAGGAGGACAGTGTCCCCAGCAGCCTGGCAGAGCTCCCCRAGTGCCTGGTACAGAACTTCAGCCCCAGCCGTGTTGACCTGGAAGAAGGCGTCTGGAGAGATGCRGAACCTGAGGCCGAGCAGCTCCTCGAAGATGTGCGGTGCTCCGTGGAGCAGCTGGTAGGGGGACTGCTCGTGGGAGCAGCGTGTCATGGTGCTGCCAGAGCACACAAAAAACAGCTGTGAGAAGGCAGCACAGAGGAGCTGGTTTCCATTCCTATGGGCAGCAGAGGATGGTTCTTTCCCTCATCAACTTATATTTCATGTGAGCCTTTCAACTAGATTAAAGCATTTTGATTCTTTGTAAGGGATCTGTGACTTGCACAGCCTAAATTTCATTAAAAGATCAAAATTACTTAGCAGAAGGCAGCATTCTTCAGGTCTATTCCCCAGTTTTGCTGCTAATGTGATTTACTGTTTTGGGATAATCACTGGAAGTTTTTTCTTTACGTTTCCTAGACTCATAATTCCCATGAGGTAGAGCCATAGTGTGTTCAAATAAGTCTGGAAAAATAAAAGATGGGGCCATCTTAAAGCCACATCTTCAAGAGCGATGCAAACATCTGTTATTCTCTACCAGCACTCCCTGAACTGGTGGAATTTGAACTTGGCCAGAAAGGGTAGAAGAAGGAGGTGGCTTTGTTTCCACTCATTCCTGCTGTCGAGGCATTTACCTCTCTTGGAAATAAAGTGAAGTCAAGGCACAGGCTGCTCCAGGCCCACTTGTGAAGAACTCCCTCAGCAATGCTTTCTGAGTAGCCAGCGCCTCCTGGCAAGAGTGAGAAAGGAAAAGCTMTTTGGGTACCCTGATTAGAGCCCTCTCCCCAGCAGCACAGCCAGCAGGCTCAGCTCAGCCAGACGTGCCTCCTGCCCTGTCCCCAAGGTGCTCACCTGGCCCAGCTGCTGGGGGTGGAAGGTGATGATGGCCATGGTGTGGCCACAGCGGGTGGTACGAACCACGAGCTCTCGCCAGTGCCCACCTTTGTGGAAGAGGATGCAGGAGTCCAGGGGGGATTGACAGATGAACTCCTCATAGCACTGAGGGGAGGGGAAATGGCACCTTTAGTACCATGAAGACAAGTGCCCTGCTCTTAGCCCCCCAGACAGGCAGCCCTTCCACCACTGTGGTCWGCTTTTTCTGTTTGATTTCAATACACTGGCTGAACACTCCTTCCAGGCTCTTGAAAGACAACACATTTTAATAATTTCAATTTGCAATTCTTATGTATTTTAATAGACTGGCAGGAATTCATTGTCGCTTGATTAAATTCATTACTCGGGATGCTTTATGGGCTGTAATATTGACATGTGAATTTTTATAAATGTATTTATCCACCAAATAGAATCAGGCATGAAAATTTTCAGAACATTAAAATGGACTTGAAAACACAGCATCATTAAAATTACAGTGTTCTCCCAAGTAAGAGCTATTGCAGTCTCCCTGTTCCACAGTGAAGGGACAGACATGAATTATTTATTTACCTGGGCTACTTGTTTATGTTTTGAGGGTATGTTCTCCACATGGYTGGCTTTCACACAGACAATATTCCTTTCTGTAGAGAGATGGACAGGAATTTAATTGCTCTGGTTCAGGGCATGTAAACCACTGTAGCATCTGACATGATAAACTGTGGAGAATCCTTTCCCCGTTTCCACAGCCCTTCCAGCAGTTTTCTAGGAGTTTCTTGTCCTGCACTCACCTCTGCCAGTTCCTACATACAACCCCACAGTTTTGGGGTTCCCATCTGGTCCTCGGTTCACAGAGAAAGTCGATTTGTTTCGGTAGCCATTAATGATGGGCTGAGGGAGAAAAGAAGGAAAAGCAAAGCCTTGGATTAAAAGAAAAAGCAATGSAGGAAAGCCAAACTCCAGCCTGGTTATTCTGTTGCCAACATGTGAAGGTGTATGTGAATGGGCAAAACACAGAAACAGAGCTTGTGCACAAGAACCCCAGTACAGCCTCTTGGGGACAAGAAGTGGCTCTCTGTGACAATGGGGACAGCTTTAACAGGGAGTCCTTAGGCACAAAAAAGGGTTCCTAAGCATTGGGCTTATTTCACTCTCGGGCAGTCACAAGCTGCAAAGCACAAGTTAGCAAGGACTGACTCAGACACACTCTCTGCAAGCAAATTATGCCCCTCATGAGACTCTTGAGCTGTTGAGTGAGAGACTGTTCATGGCTCAGAGGGAAGAGCATTCCCATGGGACACTCACCGAAGGGACTACAGGCTGCAGAGGACAGCAGAGCCCACCAGGTTTCTGTGCATCTATGCCCAGCTCCTCAAGACGAGATGCCAGTGTCTGCAAAATCTTCCTCTGGCTTTCATACTTTACCTGCAGGGGAGTTCTAAGGCAGAAACACTCTCACAGGACCACACGATGGTGGGCAGCTCTTCATCACCCACCTCTGAGGAGTCCAACAGGAGGAAAAACTGCAAGTGAAAACATAGCCCCAGAGGAATTCTGCTCTTTTCATAACCACAGCTGCTTGGAGAAACAGGAAGAATGAAAAATCCCGTGTCTACGGTCCCCAAGTGCTGGCCTAGAACACTTTGTCTGACCTGAAGCCCAGAGCAGTCCCACAGAGGACAGGATCACCCATCCTCTGCACTATCAGGAACCTCCCAGTTCTACCCTTCACAACCACAGGATTAAAGCAGCAGTAAAYGGAGTCTGAACAGTCTGCAGCATTAAGATGCTAAGGACTACTGCTCAAGGGGATAGGAGGGACAGTTGGGACAACWCAACGGAGAAAAGTCTGTGTAAACACATCTTACCTGCAGCTGCTCTTGGTAGGGAAGTCTCCACAGTGGTGTCGCTGCATTTGCTAACCTGGAAAGCACAAGGCAATGCCCAGAGCTRCTTGAGTCCTCATTCCTGTGGCATAACATCCCTGTCAGCTACTGCATGGGCAGGACTGGTGTGAGCTCTGCACCAGGCTGTGAACACCCGACTCCCAGGGAACCCTAGTGGAATACACAGCTTGTGTGTAGCAGGAGGGAATTTCAAGCTGCCCATTCTCACTGACCCAGCCACCCACACAGAAGTAGTTTAGAGATAAACCTCAGAATTTGCCACTACACATATCCAAAGCAGAACAAGCAAGAACAAAACACATAAAAACTGATTAAAAAAAAAAACCAAAACCCACACACATATACCCTAAAAAGACTCCCAAAATAGAGGTGAGGCTGATGATTCAGAGAATCATAACTGGTTCTCTGAGCCCATGGGGATCACCACTTTGCAGCTGGATAAGTTGCAGCTATTGCTTACCTACGATTTTTGGAGCTGCTTCCAAAGCACCCATTGCCAACTACTGCAAGGTCCAGGACTGCAAATCAAACGGACTATCGCTTTTTGCTTGCCAATATGGCAACTTATTTACTCCTTTCCTCTCAGAACTTTTCATTTGTCTTCTCCACTATCCCCTCCCCAGGCCAGACTCCAGGCAAACGAGCCGAGCCCTGGCTCTTCTATTCCTACCGGGTGGAAGCAAATTCCCCAACCCACCACGTTCACAGCTGTGGGTGCTCGCTGCTTGGAAAGAACGCTTGGTCATTTTGGAGAAGCCGTACCTCTCCTCCCAGGAAGGCTCTGGCGGGCTGCAGCTCACCCTGGCCTTTTCCTTCCGTGCCCACGGTGTCGCTGTTGTTGTCACCGGGCAGCGCAGGGCGAGCGCCGGCTGGCGGAGGCGGCAGCGCGGCCTCCTCAGAACGCAGCACAGAGCCATGGCGGGGGGAGAGGCTGCTGCTGGGGAGCCGGCCCCGCTCCGGGCA
>JACDOX010000016.1:307463-338654 GCA_014549065.1 Cardinalis cardinalis
GTGCTGCTGCTGCTCCTGCTGCAGCCGCCGCCCGCCAAGCTGCTGCCCGAGCACGCCCGCACGCTGGAGCAGTACTGCTGGGAGGCGCCCGACGGCGGAGCGGGCACCGGCAGCGGCTCCGGGACGGGCGGGGGGCTGCCGCCGGCCGCCAGCTACCTGCCGGCCGAGCTGTTCCTGCTGCTGCAGTCGGCAGTGCTGGCGTGCCAGGAGAAGGACGCGGAGGCGCTGAAGGCGCTGCAGGCCGAGCTGTGGCCGCTGCTGAGCGCCGAGCAGAACCATCTGCTGCACCTGGTGCTGCAGGAGATGCTGAGCCCTGCCGGACAGGGGCTCTGAGCGCCGCCGCCCGCGGGGACAGGTCGGACTGGTCGCTTCAGCCGGTGCCAGCACAGACTCTATTCCGTTATTTATTTTTAATACGAGTTGAAGTAACGGTTGGTGAGAGGATGCGTTCATCTACACGTATGCATTGTGTCATAGTAAACTGCTCACTGTATGTACTGAAAGTTGTCGTGCCTGGAAAAAGTGTAACCCTAAAGCAGAAAGGACATTTCAGGGCAGAAGGAAGCTGTTCATTAAAAGACTGGTTGGAATTCGCATGTGTTGGAGGATTTGGGTATCTATGAATCAAATGTTGTTAGAGTTGCTTTTTCTAAAAACAAACAAAAAACCTCCATATAAAAATACGGTTTTCATTTTCTCCCCCTCCTGAAGACAACTGACACTGCATCCAGCACAGGGCCCTGAGTTTTGTGGTGGATGAAAGGAGTTGGTCACTGACCTGCATGTGGTTCCTGGGGTGATGGTGGCTTGACTCCAGTCTCTGTAGCAGCTCTTAACCCAGAGTACGGAGCCTGCACTGTGGCAAATCCACTTCATTTGAGGGAATTTGGGAAAGGAATTAATGGTGGAGGTGGTGAAGTTCCAGGAGTTATTGGAATGTGGGCTATTTGTTTATTTCTTTTCAACTGTTATCCGTTTGCTCTAAGGCACTTTTGTCTCTTGATTTCTGCTTCTTGGGACCTTTGGGTGCAGGCAGCTGGTCTTTAGAGGGGAAAAGACCCTGCTGTCTTTGGTGCACTCAGCTGTTGGGTACAGGCTTTGTTAAATTCCACCAGTGCTAATATACAGCCTCAGGCAGGGCAGGCTTTATCCTGGAGGCTGGAGATGCCCCGGGTGTGTGTGTATTGGGTGGATAAAGAGCAGTTCCCGGGTACCCAGCTACTGGTGAGTGAAACAAACACTGTCAGCCAGCACTTCCAGAGACCCTGCAGAGGCTGAGGCTTTTGGAAAGAAGGCAATCCCGTTTGTACACCTGGGAGAGAAGCCAGAGGTTAGAGGTAATTCTGTTAAGCAGTGGTATTACATCTGATTTTAATATTTGGGTCTAGAGACAGCAGTTTTTTCAAATGCTTTTACAGTGTTTGTTTTTCAAGTGTCTTTCACTTTCCACACTTAAATAACGAAGAACTTGCCTTTTCCCACTCTGAAACGCAAACAGAGACGCTGCTAATTTTAAGAAGCCTTAATTACCACAACCCTCTTTTGTCAAGGTGAAATGGTAGTTGAGAAAGGCTCGAACTCGAACTGGATGTTATTTTATGGCTAAGCTAGCCCTGGAYGCGCCAGGCCGAGAGGTAAATCTTAAAAACCCACGCGGCGAARCTCCTTATATCCGCGTCCTTTTTGAATCGCAGCAGAAGCAGCTGTTGCTGGAGCTGTAACCGCGATGGTGCCGGGGGCGGTCCGAAGGCGGCGGAAGGGGCGCGGCGCGGGCGGGCGGTGCCGGTGACGCGGCGCGCGGGGCCCGGCGGGACGGGGCGGTCGGGGCGCTGCGATCCGAGCGGCGGGGCCAGCACGCGGCGCGGCCATGGCGGACGGGGACGGTGCGCAGCGGTGGGGACCGGCGGGGGCGCGGGGAGCCCGGGCGGGGAGCGGCGCGGGAAGGGCTCGGGGCCGGCGCGGCGCTGCTCGGGGCGGGCTCTGCGGGCGGCTGTGCCCCCSCGGGCCTGTGCCCCTGTGCCCCTCTGCCCTGCCGGCCCTGCCGCGCTCACTGCCGGCGTGTCGCTCCCGCAGGTTCCAGCGTGAAGAAGCGGCGGAAGAAGGAGAAGCGGGCGCTCGCCGATGATGATGTAGCGGTGAGCGCCGGGAGGAATGGGGGGGTGGATCGGGCCGTGCCGGGGGGCTCCCCCAGCCCCATCCCGGGGGACGCGTCCCGGTACCGTGGGTAGGGCCGGGCCGGGCTCTCCCCGCTCATCCCGGCGGGAGCGCGGCCGCCCCGCGTGGTGCCAGCGGAGCCTCCCGGACCACGTGGAGAGGGCGGCGGGAGCGCGGCCCGCCGGCTTCCCCCGCTCTGATGCCGCTTAACTTCGCCCCCCCAGGACATCCAGCACACCGAGGACTTTCTGATCAAGCCCGAGTCGCGGGTGGCCCAGCTGGACACGTCGCAGTGGCCCTTGCTGCTGAAGGTAGGGCGCGTTTGCTCGACCTCGTGGCCCGTSCGAGTTCCCGCTGCTTTTGTCCTCTGCCCCTGGAGGTGTAACCGCGCTGCGGGCAGCGGCACACGTGGTGCTCTGCCGCCAGAAACCCTGTTACAATGTCTCTCTAGCGAAATCGTTTAAGTTTTGTRAGTTTTCCGTGCCTTGGAAAGATCCCGCCATATATCTTGAGTTTTTGATTTGGGTCTGATCATGGCCTGTGGCGTGTRTAGGTTTCCATGTTGCTTCTGCTGAGTTTCTGGCGAGTGTTCGATTCATCCTGCATTGTCAATGCATATATTGTGCTGCTTTSCCATCTCCTTCAGTCCAGGATTTCTATTTTTTTCGATTTTTGTAAAATAATATCGTGGTTTCATTGTCGGGTCATTTTCATTTTGGAAGTGGCTCTATCGCTTAAATGTACAAATCAGACCTGATGAATGTGGGGACATGTACTGAAGGACAGCAGCACTGAAATCAAGGGAGCTTAAAAAGACTTGTAACTTCTGCTTGGATTTTGTAGAACTTTGACAAGTTAAATGTGAGGACAGCACACTACACACCTCTTCCTTCCGGTGCTAATCCCCTGAAGAGAGAAATTTCTGACTATGTTAGGTGAGTGCAATACAGGCCAGARTGGTTTATTTTTCTTGCACAATTAATACCTTCCAAATGTTTTCGGTCTGGATTCCCCTTGTACTTTTCTTCTTCACTCAGTGCCTTGCCAGAATCAGTAAACGTTTAAATAGGACACCCACTGATCTCTCCCTGTAAAGTTTTCTTTACTCCGGAGTTGTAGCAGGTCTGTGGATGAACATGCAAACCACCTAAGGAATTCTCTGGGGTCTTCAGAAAAGTCCCTTTGCCTACTGGGCTTTGAAACTGCTTGGAGTTCATAGAATTTGGGTTTTTTTTCARTAAGTGCAAGGGAGAATTCCTTGCCCATGGATTATATCAGGTGTTGTGCATAGAGCAGGTCAGTGTGAGCTTACGGAGAGCTCATTGCTTCTCTGGCTGTATAAAAATGCATTTCTTTGCAGCCAGGACAGTATTTCAAAGTTCCTGCACTGTTGCCATGTCTGCCCTGATGCTTAGCTCCAGTTCCCTGCTGTTCTGCCCCCCAGGTCTGGCTTTATTAACCTGGACAAGCCCTCCAACCCATCCTCTCACGAGGTGGTGGCGTGGATCCGGCGCATCCTGCGGGTGGAGAAGACGGGGCACAGTGGCACCCTGGACCCCAAGGTGACAGGCTGCCTCATTGTGTGCATCGAGAGGGCCACACGGCTGGTCAAATCTCAGCAGAGTGCAGGTTTGTTCCATGCTCAGGGCCATTTGCAGTGACTGGGGATGTGTGAAGTGCTTTTGGAGACAAAATGGAGGTTTGCAAAACTTCCAGTTTTAGTCTTCAGTGCTTTGACATTAAGGATTATTCCAAGCCACTGAGGACACATCCCTGTTGTCTCAGGTGTTTTTTACATTGCTTCTGTGGTGCTTGGGCTGTTACAAGTCAGTGAAAACACCTYTGACATGGTTTGATGTACCAGTTGAACTTAGGGCTTCAGCCTCTACTAGTCCAGAAAAGAAATAAATGCAGCTTAGATTTATTTCCCTGCAAGAAAATCCAACTCTGTAATAAACCATGCCCATTTCCTAGAAGAGATGGTAGGATTTCAGGGTTCTGGGGACGTGTGGCTGTTAAGCAGGGTGGACCTTGAGGTCAACATCAAATGCCAGTGGCCGTTCCTGACTGCTCTTGTCATTCTTTCAGGCAAAGAGTATGTGGGAATTGTTCGGCTGCACAATGCCATTGAAAGTGAGGCTCAGCTGGCCAGGGTAAGTCTCACGTGCTCTTAGCCATGCAGAGTGCTGGGCACTGCTGGGAGATGAGAGGCCAGGAGTGGAGCTCAGGTGTGCTGTGTGTGAGGTGATGACACAGTTTATCCATTCTCTGAGTGCAGTGGAGCTGCCCTCCTGCAGCACCCCAGCTCCTGTTCTAGGCTCTGGGTGCTGTGCAGCCTCCAGACATCCTGCAGTGTCCCAGTGTCCTGCTGGGGGCTGCTGTGCTGTGTGGCTGGCTGCCTGCAGGAGGGGAGCAGTGCTGGCAGGGTTGGAGCCCCTCCTGGGGGGCTCCAGCCTCACTGGGACGAGGGATGGTGTCTGATCACATGCTGCCATCTRATGGAAAAATCCTGGCTGTGTTCACTGGCATCTCAACCACATCACTGGCTTGGATTTGCTGTATTAAATATGGATAAAAATTAGGATAAACCTTGTGGTTTCTCATTCTTGGAAGTGGACACAGTTGCTGCAGACTCCAAGGTGCTCCTGCATTAGGGCACATGTATTAATTCTTGGCTTCTCCTTCCTCCCTCAGGCCATAGAAACCCTGACAGGTGCCCTGTTCCAGCGGCCACCCCTCATTGCTGCTGTCAAACGACAGCTGAGAGTCAGAACCATCTACGAGAGCAAGCTGGTGGAGTATGATCCTGAGAGAAGATTAGGTAAAACAGGGCTTTCCTGCCTTCTTTATAAAACAGACAACTGATAAAATTTTCTGTGAAAYGGGCTGCTTTTTGCAAATGTCTTATGACCTAAATCCTCCCATTGTCCAGCAGTAACYGCTTCATGCATTGTTTTGGTGTGCAGGGAAGCAAATCCCACCTCTTTTTGTAGTGCTGCACCCTTCACAGAAGAGCCAAATGATGTCAATTAGATGGCATTAGCTCTCAGGGCAAAGATGACCTTCATCTATCACCCCWTGCTGATGGCTCTGGGAAGGGTTGGGCATACAGCTTCTCTTGAAGGATGTGGTTTATTTTCTGCTTAAATGTTGGGGTGCACTAAGYCCTGGCTAGGGGATMACAGGGGTGCAACAGAGYCCCCCTTTCAAGCCCTGGGGTGGAACTGGGGTAACTTTATTCCATGGCAAAACCCTGAACTGAGGGCAGACAGGAACACAAGGCAGGGAATACAATGTGTAAACCAATGGAGGATTYCAGGGGAGGAGAACAGCTTAAGTAAACCAATGGGGTTTCGAAGGATACAAAACTGAGGGGGAAGTTTATAAAGGGAAGGGCAGGTTTGGGGAGGGATTGACATTTAGTGGAAAGAGGAGTAAGGAGGGTTCTGGGGAAAGGAGTAGGGATAAGAGGAGTTGACAAGTGGGATGGGGGGGTTGAGACTTGGCAGGGAGTGCCCAGGTAACAAACAGAAAAACCAAYCCTTAACTGAACTGAATAACARTGAGGGAGCAAGTCTAATTTTAGAAACATAAGATACAAAATGGGGAGCTTGTGCCACTCTAAAGACAGGGGGGAGTACAACACAGAGGGATTGCAAAACCACAAATTAAACAGTGATTATGCCAAATAAAGAAAATGCACTACAACATCTAAATCTCTATGCTGTCCTGCTTTCAGGTATCTTCTGGGTGAGCTGTGAAGCAGGCACATACATCAGAACCCTCTGTGTGCACCTGGGGCTGCTGCTGGGCGTGGGGGGCCAGATGCAGGAGCTGCGCAGAGTCCGCTCGGGCATCCTGGGAGAGACGGTACAGTGGCACCTCGAATGTAGCCAGCCCCTCTGACATTGTCACAATTGCAGCAGCTCCTGGGGACACTGTGAGCTCTACAGTGTTAGGGGGAGGTTTGTGAATAGCCCCCRGACAGTGAGAGCACTTGCTGTGGATGGTCTGTAACCAAAGTGTTGAGTTCAGCTCAGGACGTTGCTCCTGTTCTGGTAATTAAACTTTGGGACAGTGAGTGACTGGGAAGTGCACTGTGGTGGCTGAAGGTTTGTTTTATGTCACCTGTGTTTCTCAGCCTACAGACCCCGGTGTCCCATGAGTTCAGGATGTGAACAGCTCAGGGAATGGGGTTCATTGGAATGAGCCTGGGAGGTGCAGTCTTGTGGGTTCTTGGACACTTGTACAGTCTTTTCACTCTGGTCATAGACAGATCGTGCTGCTGGTCCAAACTCCAGAACTAATKTCTTTCTTTGAAAAGCAGCAGTACCAGAGTGCGAGTGCTTCCCCACCCATCTGTGCTCTTAGCACAGMTGTAATCACTGGGTCATTGCTGAATTCCAGATGTTGGGTGCTCACAGCTGCCTCAGAATTTACTCCATGTCACAGATTAAAGAGCTGGTTAATTTAGACTTCTGCTCACTAACCTTTGTCTAGGAGCCCCAGGAATTTGAGTTAGGTCATATTTAACAGTTTCATGTGGGCAGACCTTAGACCATAGATCCAAGTGCTGTCTGAGATTGRGAAGGTCCAAGTCTGGCAGCTCAAGCCAGGCTGATCTCAAGCTGCTGCTGGAAAGTATTCTTTCCTCTCCTAAATTGTGTTTTCATGCTTGTKGTGGGTGTGTGGTTTCACTCCCTGTTTGCTGTTGGACTTCAGCTGTTCCCTTGTGCACATTCAGTGGTGGCTGGTGGCAGAGTTTAGAAGGGTTTTGCCTTTGCAGGACAACATGGTGACGATGCACGACGTGCTGGACGCCCAGTGGCAGTATGAYAACAACAAGGACGACAGCTACCTGAGAAGGGTCATCCTGCCCCTGGAGAAACTGCTGACTTCACACAAGAGGCTCGTCATGAAAGACAGTGCAGTGAGTTCCTGAGGCAGTGCCAGGGGACAGACAGACACTGCAAAGTGTCCCCCTGACTTGTGCAGCTGATGGGACGCACAGGGGATCAGCAGCCATGTGGTGTCTGGTGCTGTCCTGATGGTGACTTGTGTAGATCTTCATGTGGCTGCTGCCAGAGCAGCACTAAGAGACAGGAGCCATGAATTAAATACAGGATCTGCTCTCCTCACTTGAGGAGGATGCTGATGGTTATGAGAGATCTGCCTCACCTGTTGTTKGCTGTGACAGGTGCTTTGCCTTCTCCTTCCAAAGCTCCCAAGTTTTATGTAGTGGACAAAATCCCTAGTTACTCAGGAATGATAATGCTGGGATGATAATGTCAGTAGGAATCTAAAAATTAGAGACACTTCATACTTTGATTCTCATAATAACTTCTAAGCCCTCCCATTCCCTACATTTTCAGGTTAATGCCATTTGCTATGGAGCCAAGATCATGCTGCCTGGTGTTCTGAGGTATGAGGATGGGATTGAGCTTAATCAGGAGATTGTTGTCATCACCACAAAAGGAGAAGCCATCTGCCTAGGTATGGAATGCCTCCTTCTCCTTGTGTCCAGCTAACTGCAGAAATAACAGAATGTGTGACAGTAAAGGCACCACAAATTAGTTCCTGTGTGCAGAAGGTTTAATTAGTGCTTCCTGATAGGGAATGTGGCCCCAAGGCAGCTGGTTTTGGGCAGAATGTTAAGAAGCAGTGGCTGCATCAGTCCTGGGCCAGGTGTGAGGGGTTCAGCAGCTGTGTGATGCTCAGGTGTGCTGTGTGTGAGGTGATGACACAGTTTATCCATTCTCTGAGTGCAGTGGAGCTGCCCTCCTGCAGCACCCCAGCTCCTGTTCTAGGCTCTGGGTGCTGTGCAGCCTCCAGACATCCTGCAGTGTCCCAGTGTCCTGCTGGGGGCTGCTGTGCTGTGTGGCTGGCTGCCTGCAGGAGGGGAGCAGTGCTGGCAGGGTTGGAGCCCCTCCTGGGGGGCTCCAGCCTCACTGGGAYGAGGGATGGTGTCTGATCACATGCTGCCCCCAGGCACATCACACCCCCTGGTAGATCAGTGCAAAGGGACTCCAGCAGTGCCAGCTTGGCTTGAAAGGGTGCCCAGTTGTAACYAGGGCTTCAGAGAAGCTGTGTGACAGTCAGTGAGTCCTTGGGCTGACACTCGTGGGGGTGTTGGATCTTTGTGCTGCCAGAGGCAGAACAGGCTGGCACAGTTCTGCTCTTTGGGAGTTACTGACCTCCATGCCTGCTTCTGCAGCCATTGCCCTGATGACCACAGCTGTCATTTCTACGTGTGACCACGGTGTGGTGGCAAAGATCAAGAGAGTGATCATGGAGAGAGACACCTACCCCCGGAAATGGGGGCTGGGCCCCAAGGTGAGTGCTGCTGGGGGCCTGGGGCCGGTCCCAGGGCACTGGTGGGAGCCCAGCCATTGGGATGGGGGACCCTGGGGCACAGCTGTGCCTGTGTCTTCTGCAGGGCTTTGCTGTGATTCTGCTGTGGTTTCCTGGAGCTGTGATGGTGGCAGTTCCCTGTGCCAGGGCTGTGGCAGCCCAGTGCTGRTGGGAATGAGGCTTTCCCTCCCAAAAGAGCCTGGGGGCCACTGCTGGTGTTCAGGCATGGGCTCCTCAGATCTGTACAGCACCAGCCCTCCTCTGGGGAAGAGCCAAATGATGTGAAGTGGATGGCATTAGCACTCTGTGCAAAGATGACCTTCATCCATCACCCCTTGCTGATGGCTCTGGAGGGGCTGGGCTGGAGCTTCTTTTCCTTCTGGTGCAACACTGCTTAAATGCACACTGTCTGTGAGACACTGAACTGTGCCTGAAGGAGAGGAGCAGGGGGGAACACCCAGTGTTGGGTTCCTCTCCCACCTCAGGCATGTGGTAGTAGCTCAACTGCAGCCAGGCTGGCCTGATGCAGGTTGGACTCAGAGCTCTGTGTCACGTTGCTCATCCCATTCCTGTGGTTCAGGTGAAAGCTTTGGGGCTGCTGATGTGTCTGGCTCATGGCAAAGGTGGGGTAATACAGGACAGTTCAAGCATTTTGGAGTCCTCTGCAACACCTCACAGACAAGAGGTCCAGCTCAAATGCTGCAGGTCATTAGGCTGGAAGAACCCAGTCAAAGATCCACACTCCATGATGTGCAGTTGTGTTTCTGTTGCTGTGACTCCTCCATCAAATTAGCCATTATTTACTGATAAAGATGCCTCTTGTCTGAGATTTAGGCTTCTGTGCAGGGGATGTTTTGTCTCATTTGTTTGAAGGTCCTTGGAACAGTGGTAAATACATAATAAATACAAGCTGCTGGCTTGTAGCTGGATTCCCTCCTCTTAGCTTGAGGGAGGATTTTCCCTACCTGGAGCTGCAGTTTGACTTGTAGCCCTTTGCTTTCAGGCCAGTCAGAAGAAGATGATGATCCAGAAGGGTCTGCTGGACAAGCATGGAAAGCCCAATGAGAGCACACCAGAGTCCTGGAAGATGGAATATGTGGATTACAGGTGGGTATTGGGTGTGTGGCTCCCACAGGGTTGTTCAGAGGGGACCAAGGGCTGGGCTGGGTGCTGCTATTTGCATGGATCACGTTAGGCTTGGCCTGTGGGATGCAGTTGCATTTCTTGGAGTGTGTTGCTCTTGGGCAGCATTGGAAGGAAGGCCCTGAGCAGACAGTTATCCCTTTTTAGCCTGCTGTGGTTTTAGAGGGAGTCAGTCTGCTAAATTAAAGGGGGAGGCCGTGCTGTTGCCCAGCCCAGCTGGCCCTGGTGCAGGCTGCAGGTCTCCCCTACACCAGCTTCCCCCCAGCTCCTGGGCTGGTTGCAGAGCCCTTGTGGGGGGACAGGGATGTGTACAGTGCAGAGCAGCACGAGGCAGGGACGGTCCTGGGCAACATTGGGATCTTTTCTTTCAGGGATACTTCCAGGAAAGAGGCAGCTGCTGATCACCAGGCTGTTTCAGAGGTGGACAGGGCTGCCAAAGTGAGTATTGCCAGTGCTCTCTGGCTCTTTTTTCATGCCCTTGTTATTCCCATTATCTGCACATACCTTACACCTGCATTTTGGTCCAATGATGGTTTTTAGTCCAGGGTATTCCGTGCCTTTTGTTAGGCACAAGGTCAGTGCCCATTCACAGTTCCTTGCCTGGGGCTCCAGCAATTTCCCACCACCCAGGGCATGATTTGCAGCTCAGACCCCAAGCTACAGCCCTGGGCATAGTCTTCAACACAGCACAAGAAAATATATTGTATGGAGCCACAACAGAGATTTGTTGTGCCAAAGAACCCTTTTTGGAGACTACAGAGAGCTGCAGAAATGTCCATGCAAGAGTTGCACCTAAAATTCCCTAACTCAGGGCTTTTGCATGCCCTTGGAAAGGTGCAGCAGTGTTTTAAACTAATATTTGGAATACAGGAAACACTGAAAAATACAGGGGGCAGTTCTGGCAGAAGCAAATCCTAGACAGTGTGTATGCTGCAGAGTCTGCAAGTCACCCTGTTGTTAAATGAAGTTGTATTGAATCAGGCAATCAGTTTTCCCCTCACCTGAGCTCTGTTGGAAGGTGTTGGTGTGTCTGACAATGTGTTCCCCTAACAGAGAAAGAGAGACTCAGAGAGTGAAAACGAGGAAGCTGTGACCCCTCCATCCCCTGCCACCCCACCACCAGAGGAGCTGAGCAAAAAGGAAAAGAAAAAGAGGAAGAAAGAGAAGAAGGCCCAAGAGGCAGCTGAGAGTGGGGGAGAACAAATTGAGAGGGTAAGTAAAGGGGCACTGCCATGGTCCAACCATGGTAGAGATTGCTGTGTGTCCCTGATCACCTCCAGGATTAGTGCATCAGCAGCCTGCAGTGTGTGTCCACAGAGTGCCAGGCTTTCCACTGCAGAGCAGGATGGTTTAGAGGTGCATTTTAAGCTGAACTGGTGGTTGGAGATAGGCAGGGGGCCCAGGACAGTTGGTGGGCTCCCACCAGGCCCCCTCTGTGCTCTGGTGGGTCCCTGTGGGAGGATGGTGCTGGGGTGTGCCGCGGGGACTGCACTGCTYTGCTCTTTGTTCTTCCTGAAATGGGCACTGGGGGATTCCTTTTTGATGGCTTCCTGACCTTTCCAACCTCTCCACAGACCAGTGAGAGCAGCAGCAAGAAGAAGAAGAAGAAGAAACACAAGGAGGTAGAAGAGAGCTCGGACTAAGCAGCTGGGTGTGTCCAAAGCAGGCAACCTCATCAGTGTGAGGAGGAGGAGTTTTAGGCCTTGAGAAGAGGAGAACTGGCTGCATGGCAGAGGAGCCAGCAAGTTCAAGTTCTTTTCTGCTGTTTATATGAGTGAGGGGGTGTTTGCCCTGCTCAGGTGCCCCTCTTCATCCTGTTTTAAGGGTTGCCAGAGGAGCAGGGTGCCTCACTGTCCCTGCACTGGATTGATCTCTAAAGCTGAGCACCATGATGCCAACAGAAGTGGTATCTTCAGGGAAACTGTAGCTTCTGGCTCTTCCTTGGTCTCTGTTTTTACCTTTGTGAGGGTGGAATAATCTTCCTCCTCCCTCATGTACTGCCTCTTTCTTCCTTTTCTCCCAAGGCTGAGGCTGTTACCTGACAGTTAAAGAATGTGTTGCTTCCTGGAGGAGTGGCTTTGTCACAGCCCATGTGCATGGGTTTCCATGGGGACAGATCAGTTATTTCTGAAGGACTGTTTTAACCTGGCCACATGCTTGGCTTCACCTTCAGTTAAATGAGAACAAATAGTCCACTCAGATTGTTTTTCACTCCTTTTTTGACCTTTATCATGAAAGGATTAGAGAATTTAATTCCTCCTTTTTGCATCTAGCACGAGGCTGTGCTTGTTCATGGTGTGCTGATAGCCAAGCCCAGCAGCCTCAGTGACCTGGGCAGTGTGTCCCTTTTGCTGGCTCTTTGCTCTTCTCTACCCTTTGTTGGACTGCAAAGCTTTTGGTTGCCTTGCCTGGTTCTGGTGCCCAGTGTGCTGTGAAGGCTGGAGGTGGAGATGTGGCTGGAGGGCAGCAGGTGACCAGGAGGTGACCAGGAGGTGACCAGCTTGTTCTTCGTGCTGCTGGGACTGGAGTCCTCCTGAGGAGAAGCTTGGTCAGAGGCTCTTAACTCAGCCAAGGGCCATTGGGTGTGGGCTTTGAACGGTTTCAGATGAATCTGTTGCTGACCTCTCTGGAATTACTTGCTGGGGGCAGAAGGTCTCCTCTGTCACAGGGGGAGTGCTGAGCCAGAATTGAGTTCCTTTTAATGAGGAAAAACCTCAAGCTGTTTTGTTCTGAGTTTCATCCCTGCAGAGATTCTGTTAACTGTTGGTTTAACCTCGTGCACTGCTTTAGTCTTAATGGTCTATCCTCCCCTCCAGTGCTGGAGATGCAGGCAGAGGGGACAGCAGCTGGTGGTGTTACAACCTGAGCACGAAAAAAAAGGTCCATTTTTATTTACTCTTTTTTTTACAAAAAAAAAAATAAAACTTCCAGTTTTGAACAGGTGATTTTCTTGCTCCTTTGGCTCCTCCCAAAAGGTCAGTGACATTCATGGGGCAGATTTTACCATGTATCCAGCCTCTGCTCCTCTCCTGAAGAAGCTGCTGGGGCAGAGAAGTGGTCAYGTTGATGAGCCTTTGTCATTGCTTTGTCAGTGCCCAGCCTGAGAGGTAAAACACCAGCCATGGCAATGTTTCAGCACACATTTATTGCTGCTCATTGTTTCCCTGCAGTGGATCAGAACAAAGGTCCCTATTGCACATAGATTTTTATTTTTGGCATCCTTAAAAAAAAATTGCACGAGACTTTTTAACCACCTTCCCCTCGCCCCTATAGCTGACTGAACACACAAATGAGATTTTTCACCTACATGGATGTGGTGATACTTCCCAGACATGGTGTGGGGTTTGAGTCAGTACAAACCCTGGGCTGAGCATGGCTTTTCATGTTTGCATACAGTGTGAGAGACACCCTGGACTGGAAAACATGCCTGGATGATCTTTGTAGACACTTTTCTACTGCATGCAACAGATAGTTGTGGCTGGATGTAATTTACCCATTGAAGAGTCCCTCTGGGGTTTGGTCTGGGACTGGCTCAGCTGCTGCCCAGTTTCTCTGGCCAGGCAGTAACAATCCAAGCTGCACGGTGAGAATTCCAATACAGTGAGTTTTACACCTATGGCTGCACAGGGTGAATGAGAAAACTCCAGCCTGGGAACATGGGGTGAGGCCTGCCTGGGGGCGCTCATGCCACATTCATCTTCCCCATTTGTGAGAGGAACCCCTTGGATGGAGGAGCTCTGGTGTGTTCTGGGAGAAGCCCCCTAAAACAGACTTCTTGAAGCCTCATGGACTCCAGCAAGGGTTTTGAGTTGTGCATTCCTGCCATGTCAGGAGCCATCTGTCTGTTCTGCCACATCCCTTGGGACTGCTGCAGGGAGGATCAGCTGGGTGCTACAGCAGGACTGTGCTTTCCCTTGCCGGGGAGGGCAGGGAGCTGTGCTCTGAGCTAACCTGGGCTCTGCTGTAGCCACTGCCCTGCCCTGCAGTGCCACAAGAGGTGGCTCGCCCCCAGRCAGCCTCTGCCCTGTGTTTGTTCCCCCTGGAGAGGAGCTGTGGGCACCGTGTGAGAGTGTGAACCGAGACCATGTCCGTGGAGCAGCAGGAGGGGGCTTGTGCTGGGCTGTGTGGGGCAGGGGAAGCTGAGGAGGTGTTTCCCAGTGGCTGCAGGATGGTTGATGGAAGCGGCTGGTGGCCTGTCAGTAGACCCAGGAGACRGGCACCCACTGTGGGGAGCTGCAGGCCTGCTCAAAGGCCTCCTGCAGCAGCTGCAGGCTCTCTTCCACGCCGTTGTTGACCAGGGACAGGTCGAAGTAGTGCGCGTAGCGGCTGCGGATGCTCTCCGAGTCCTTGCGGAGCTGCTGCAGCGCCTCCGACTGCAAGGGACAGCACAGTGCTCAGCACGGGAACTTCACTGCACACCCCACCAGCAAACACCCTCCCAACACCTCCCAAAACACCTCCAGTGCTTGGGAAGTACCAGCACAGAGAATCCTTTGAGCTTGTCTGATGGGGCAGGAGCTGGTGTGTGATCTCTGGGCTTGTGCCTGGAGCTTTTGCTGGACTTGGTGTGGTGCTGRGAGCATCAGGTTAGCTGCTGGAGTGAGGCCAGGCCTGCTGGCTCTCTATTTACCTCTGAAATGCTCTGTGGCAGCTCCCAGGGAGAAGGYTGACAAGCAGCAGGCTGCTCAGTGCTCTGGTGGGCATTGTCACCAGCTCCAGGCTGGCTTGGAGGTGGGATCCCTGCAGGATGCTCCCTTCCCACTGGCTGCCCACAACAGCACCAGCTRGCAGAGCTTTACCTGCCTCTCCACTGCTTTTGGCTGGGGTTTTAGTGCTGCACTTCAATAGGAAAAGCAAAGCTGCCTCTTCCCTCCTGCCCAGGGGTGCATCCCTGGGCAGCTCTGCCCCTGGCACTGAGGTCCAGACCATTTTCATGTATTTCCCTAATGGAGCTTGAAAGATAGGCAGCTTCTGTGCCTGGGGAGGAGGGACAGCTTGGGCTGCAGTGCTCACTGAGCTCTGCTCTGTGCAGATTTAAATAGACCTAAGTGAGTATTATTAGATTATATTAATTATCATATCTATTATATAATTAAATCTATTATTAACAGATGAAATAGACATAAAAATATATTAATGGACCCAAATCAGACCAGTCTTTATGTCCTTCCCTTTTTTGTTAGACCAGCTGGGTATGTATCACCATACTGCTACCTTTAGTGGTCAGCACTAAAAACATTACAGATGGCACAGTAATATTTGTTATACCACACCCTGCCTCGGGGCACAGCAGGCTTCTGTCTTTAAGGTGTTCAGTTCAACACTGACAAACTTTAAATATAATTATTACCCTAGGGGCAAAAAAAAGAAGATACTGCTTAGCTACCTTTATCTTGAGACAGTAACTGGAAATATTAATCTGTTCTTACAAAATTAATTTTTYCTATATTGTGGATGGAGCCAGCAGCTGTGGGGGGTGGAGAGGGGAGGGAGGGCAAGCAGCAGCCTTTGCTCATGTGAGCTCTGCGGGGTCACATTAACTCTGCCGCATCCCTCTCCTCAGTGAGCCGAGCTGCAGGGTTATATTTAGTGCCTGGCAGCAGGGCTGGCCCTGCCCACTGCAGCAGGATGTGATTCCTCTCTGGATGGGTGACAGAGTGGCCCTTTCTGTTCTGAGATCTGTCCCCTTTTCCCCTCCCCAGCCTGCTGGATCAGAAGTTTATGTTCCTCTAAATGCCTGCACAACACTTGCTCTGAAGGTTGCATAAATATACTAKCTGTAGCCTGAGCTTTACAAACACAATAGGCTGGAAGAGGTGGCCTTGTTGCCATTGAATCCAGGAGGAGCACAGCTCTGGGTTTTCTTGTTGGCCTCTCTTCCCATCTCCCTGCCAGGCTGGGGTCTAGGGCTGGGTAAGCATCCAGGGGGCTT
Source organism: Cardinalis cardinalis (assembly GCA_014549065.1). Taxonomy (NCBI): domain Eukaryota; kingdom Metazoa; phylum Chordata; class Aves; order Passeriformes; family Cardinalidae; genus Cardinalis; species Cardinalis cardinalis. The sequence goes on from JACDOX010000016.1 coordinate 323,044, forward strand.
CCTGGGAAGTGATAGCCTGTGGCTGCCAGCCTGAGGCTTGGCACTGAATGAGTTAACTGCGCTATCAGTGCTGCTTTCATCCTCACGTTAAAGGGATCAGCATCCTAATGAGGCAAAGAATGAAAGGAGCTCTTGTTTGTGTGTCTATTTGCATAGCTGATGGCAGGGTAAACGCTCCTGCCCCACTGTGCTGGGATCGTGCTGTGGGATGAGTCTACAGCTGCAGGAATGGGCAGCTGAGGTCTGGGCTGACTTCAGCCAAGCAGACAGGAGTATACTGATGGGGAGCCCTGGGTTGCTGCAGCAGGTGCTGCCATGGCCCAAGAAGCCCATCCAGAGGGGGACAGGGTGGCACTCACCTCCTCTGCCCTGTCTGTCGGGGCAATGAACACTATGAACGGGGAGAGCTCGGCCGTGCGCACGATCTTGAGGGTCTGTGGAGAGAGGGGTGCAGTCACCAGGGTGTAGCTCTCCTCAGGCTGGGACTGTGGGGCAGTGGGGGCTAAAGGAGACATGTCCCCCCCACCCTCTCTGGGGACATGAGCTCACTGGGTGGACTCCTGGAAAAGGGTCCCTGCACCCCACTCCCACAGCAGCCTGGCCATGGGCTCGGTGTCACAGCCAGGTGTGTGCTGGGACAGGGACAACCCTCACTGTATCCATGCCTTGGGAATGGAAATGCCACCCCAGGGCTGGCTGGCTTTTTCCTTTGGGAAGAGAAGGCAGGGACAGTCACAGCCAGCACCCAGGTAATGCAATCTGTGGCAGACCCTGTCACCCACCCCTTCCCCTGCTCCCTACCTGGGGCTCGATGTCCAAAATAGCGACTTTGTCCTGCTGGTGGATCTTGTGCACTGTTTCAAACTTGGTGCCAAACATGTTTCCCTGGTAGCTTCCAAACTCCAAGAACTCATTGGCTGAGATGTCCCGGGTCATCTCCTCGGTGGAGACAAAGTAATAGTCCTTCCCATCCACCTCATTCTTCTTCTGGGGGCGTGTGGTGTCTGGGGAGGGAGAGAGGGGGTGAGTGCTGGCCCCCAGAAGGAGGGGGGAACAGAGAGGAGCAGGCATCAAGACTAGGCTGTACTAATCCCCTACTAACTGGTTCCTGTTTTAGTCCAGTAGGGACCTCAGCCAGCTGGGGACAGGCACTGGATGAAAGAGTGAGGTGTCTGTGTGTGGGGGGCAGCAGCCCTGCAGCCTCTGTGGGTAAAGGTGGCTCCMTGTGGGACTGCAGGCAGGGAGGCCTTGCACGTGGGGACCTGACTGCAGGGGCTTGGTGGTGCTGGAGGAACATCTCCCCACCTTCCACCTGCTGTCAGAAGGTCCTGGGTCAAAGAGGTGAGAGGAAATGCATCCTGTGCTGGTACTTACATGGGGGTGGGTACATGAACTTGTCTGGGTTGTTGCTGAGCAGAGCATTCTTGATGTGGCTACGGCCCACACCACTGGCCCCTGGAGACAGAGAGAGAGAGAGATGGACATTGGAGCTGGGCTCAGAGCAGACTGGTGAGAGATGCTGGGGCCCCTCTACAGCTCTGGGCCTGACAAAAAGTGCAGAGCTTGGCCTGGGCCCTGCCCAAGATATGCTTTCTGGGCTGGTCTGTGGTGTCTTCCAGCCCTGGAAGAAGCTCTTCATGCCCTGGGGATGCTCATCTCCAGCCCCAGCTGGAGACAGGACTGCTGCCTGCAGAGCAACCAGCCTGGCTCRACTGGCCCATGCCCATGGAATCCACCACCAAGTGCTCAGTCCCCACAGAGTGGGAGTGCTTGCTTTRATGCAACTGCAGAGCTGCTTTTAATAGAGATTTTCCACTAAGATATTCAGGACTTGCAAATGCCTGAATTAACTCTTCCCCAGCATTGCAGCAGATGCCAGACCATGCATGCTGCATGGATGGGGTCAGCCTCTGTATGGGATAACTGCTGCAGGTTGAAGAAAAGCTCCCCAGACCTTACTAGGTCTTGAAGGCCATGCTGCCCCAGCCCCTGAGCACTCCTGGTTCCCCCTGGCTCCCACACACAGCCCCTGTGCTGCAGAGGATGCCTGGGACAGCACCTACCAATGAGCACCAGAGTCTTCCTCTTGAAGGCAGGCAGCCTCACCACCTCCTCGTAGGAAACAACATCCAGCTGGTCAAAAACTGGGGTGGAGCAGAAAGGAGACATGGAGGGGTCAGAACTGGCTTGGCCACACCAACATGACCCATGTTTGTGTGCCAGAGCAAAGCCAGGGCAAATGGACAGCAGTGGTCAGGACTGGGTTGGGAGCTTATCCACCTTTGGCTGCTTGGGAAAAGGAGCAGCATCAACAGCAAACAGCATGTGAGGGGCAGAGTGGCTACTGGGGAGCTGCCAGAGAAGCCAGGGAAGCCATTACTTTTGCTCAGTAACTCTGCTCAGGACAGTAGGACCTGGGAGCTGGGGTGAAGGCAGCAAGATGCTGCAGGGAGTTTATTGCTGAGTGAACTTTATATATCTGGGTGATTTACAGCCTTGTTTGTTGCTGGTTGGAGCTGCAGGCTGGGCCAGGAGCCAGCAGTCCCTGGGCACCCACCTTTGCCAGCTCTTGGCTCAGTTTAGCATGGGGTGCTGCTCCCTGCCCCAGCAGGGACGGGCCTTGGCAGCTGTGGGAGCAGTTCAGGCTGCTCCTGACTGCTGAGCAGCAGCACTGCCACTGCCTCCCCTGTGGGGCTGGGGAGCCTGAGCTCACAGGAGTGCAAGGGATTGTCACCAGGGGAGAGCACAGGAGCTCAGGGCTGAGCCAGCCCTGGCCTTGGGCTCTACATGGCGACACAGCTGTGGCCACATGAGGAACATGAACACTGCAGAAGAGACTCAACAAAAGCTGACAGCTGTGGGGTATCCTGAGATTGCACTGCTGCCACAGCTGGGCTGTTTGGTTGAATCTCGTGGAGGACAGAGCCAGCCCTGCCCACTGCCCTGCTCACACTTACTTGAGCTGTGCTTGGCCAGGTATTTATCTTTGCACTTCTTCTTCTTCCCAAAGGGGCTGCAGCTCGGGGATTCGCTCTGGCTGGGCTGGGTGACGCTCGCCACACGCCTGCCAAGASAGCAGGACACCCCCATGGCCCAGCTGTCACCCCAAACCCTGGGACAGCAGCAGGACTGTCCCCCCGACATGCAAGAGAAACAGGCTGGCTGCTGGGACAGGCAAAGGCTCACCCTGCAGCACACGAAGGGGACATTTTCCTCCTTGTCCCAGCAGTGACACTGGTGTTACCCGACACAAACTCCTGATAACACAAGGTCACTGCTCCCTCCTCCACTCCCAGATCCAGCCCTTCTGGGCAAATGCAGGGACCTACCACTCCTGCAGCTCTGGAGAAGGGATGAGTCCTGCTGACTCAGAGCAGGAGCCCTCCACCCGGCCCTGCCACCAGTTGCTGTCGTCCTTGTTTATGATCTGAATCACATCTCCGATCTGGAACTTCAGCCCTGCTTCCTTGCAGGGGATCAGGTTGTCTTTCTTGGGGTCGTAGTCAAACTGTGCCCTCATGAACATCTGCAAAAGAGAGAGGAGACCAGGGTCAGCCTGGCCATGCAGGGTGGCTGAGCTTGGCCCCCACACTGCCCTCCCAGGCAGTGACTGCAGAGATGGCTCCAGGCACAAGCCCCTGCTCCTTTCCAGGCCCCACGAGGCTGTGTGGGGAGAAAGGAGATGCACAAAGCTTAGGGGAAAGTCCTGGACATTGAATTGTAGTGAGATGTGATGGTGAGTGGATGAGGGCATCTTGGCCTTACTGGGAGCTGATGGCAGGACTGCAGCCTCTAGGCAGCCCCACAGGTGGTGTTCAAACCCTGCCATGGAGCTCCCTGCAGTGCCCTGGGTGCTGCACAGTGCTGCTGAGCTGGGCCAGCCACAGAGGAGTCCCAYCAACATGGTGCACAGCTGGGCTCTGCAGCAGGGTGAGCACAGAGGTGATGTTGTAACAGRGAAGGCCATGGCTCAATCTCAGCTGCTCTGTGCTGCCTTTCCCCACAACTGGGCAATCCCTGCCTGGCACAAGGCCTCTGGGGAGCCAAGGCTACAGTGCTGTATCCATCCCTGCCTTGCTCTGTCCTGGGCCCTTCTGCATCTTCCAAAACTCATCACAGCTGCAACTGGAAACGAGCTGCTGCTATTGCTTCCCAGACCACTGTGTACCCTCCTGAGGCTGGGGAAGCCCTGGGAACCAAGAAGGTGTGAGAAAGTTTGTTTTCCCTGTCCCTTCTGCTTGCTCAGCTCCTYGGGAGGGAGTCTACAGCACCCACTCCCAGCAGGACCCTGTCAGGACTAGAGTGTAGGCAAAGCCAGGCAGAGTGTAGAGCATTAGGAGTGAAAAGCAGAGTTTAGGGAATGCTGAGCATGACCCTAGCAAGTTAGTAACCCTAGAAACACAGCATGTAGCAAGGGGGAAAAGAGTTTCACATGGGGGTGATGCCTGTCCTGTCCTCAGATGTGATAGGCACGGCCTGGAAACTCATCCTCCCCCGGCAGGGTAGACCATGCTGTCCCTGTTCCACATTAAAGCCATTTCCCTCAGCTGTGCTGCTGCAGGCACAGAGCCATCAGGACACAAACATGGCTCCCTTTCACTGCCAGAAAAGACCATATGGATCAAGCTGCGACATGAGGGGGTCACAAGAAAATGAAATTAGGAAAAAGAATAGGAATGGAATCTCCTTTCAGGATGAGGACTGCTGCTTGCTTTGAGAGCACTTTCTGGCACCAGGAAGCACAAACACAAGGATACACAGCAGGCACTGCCCAGAGCCCTCTGCTCTTGAAGCACTGGTGTCCCAAGCCAGGACATTTGGGAAAGACCCCCCTTACATCAGATGCCAGCTCCACACATCACCCACAGCTGCACAGGGCTCTTTGCCTGCCTGCTGCCAGCCCCCCTCCGGGGCCAGACAGCTGCTGAGCAGGCTCCAGCATGAGAAGTCTTGGTCTTTTAAAGTCAAAGGGCTGCAGGGAATATGCTGGAGGGGTCCTCAAGAGCCTTGAATGCTCTGTGCTTCCTCTCATTAAGACACTCCAAGTGACACTTGGCCTTGTGAGCCCAGGCAAGGGAAAATCAYGATGCCAGGACCTCCACCATCCTGCCTGCCAGGCACTGAGATCAAGGTGATCATGGGGATCCAAAGAGTCCACTCTTGGTGGTGGTACTGCAACAAACCCAGACACAAGCAGCTGTGGCTCTGGGGAGCAGACAGCACCACTGCCCTGGGCACAGCAGGAGCAGTACAAGTGTTGCTGGGAAGGAGTTTGTCCCTGTGTCTTTCCCAGCYTCAGGTGAACCAGCAACTGCATTCTTTTCCTCTGGGGTAGATTTTCCCCTGGCACAGAGTTGGCCAACTGGAGCTGGCTGGGTCAGGACACGGAGGGCAGACTGACAGCAGGGAAGGACAGACAGGGCCAGTGTTTAATAAACACMCATGCAAAGCTGTTTGAGCAGGACTGGGGGCAGCATAAACTGAGGAAGAAACAGAGCCACCAACACCTGCCACCATGTTCAGAACTTCAGCTTCTCTGGGTAAAGAATGATGTGTGCTCCCTCAGCCCACCCCAGCAGCATCCAGCCCCCACCCTCTGCCTCTGAACTCCTCTCCCTCCCCTGCCTGTCCATGATAAGGGGCTGCACTGGGGCTGGCTCCTGCACAAGGACAAGACAGCAACCCAGCTACACTGCCCAGAAGCCTTGGCAGAGAACACAGCCCTCCCCACTGCTCTATTTCAGCCCTAGCAGAACTTCAAAGGCAAAGCCAGGCAGGTGACATCCCCTGGTGACACAGCATGGCCCCCCACCCTGGCAGTGACAGCAGGTGCAAGGAACTGCCCTCCTCCCCCCACTGCTTCCTTCCTCCCACGCTGTGCACGGCACCATCCAGACTGACATCACCCTCACTGGGGCTGCTGCACCCGGCCCTGGTGACAGCAGGGACCACAGAGCCAGGGGTGCCCTGTCACACACAGTCATGGCTCTGGAGGAGACCCTCATGTGCTCCCTGCTGTGCACCTGCCACTGCTTTCCCATCCCCAAGCACCACTGGTGGCTCAGCCACGCCAGCCCCGTGTTCCTACAGACCCTTTGGGTGAAGAGACCCACACAGGCCCAACATGTGGCTGTTTGCAGGGATGTAAGCACAGGACAGGTCCCTCCAGCAGCTCAGACAAGGCAGGCACCCCCTTGCCCTGACACCCCTGGCTGAGCACAGCTCTCTCCTGCATGGTTTGCTCTGGTCCCACCCTGCCCCACAGCCCTGTCCCAGCACTGCCCGTGGGTCCAGAGGCTGCACTTACCTGGAGAGCAGGGAGGCGGCTTTGCTGGTTGGGRATGACTTTTAATGACACCATCCCCTTGGTTTCTTTCTAGTGAACAAAGGGGAGAAAGAAGAGTTGGAGGAGGTGGTGTCTGGAGGCAGCTCAACAGCAGCAACCTGTGCAGGGAGGTGCTGAGTGCCAGGACCTGCAAAAGCAGGGCTCCTGGGCACCCCAGCGTGCTGTGGTGCTGGGGAACACCACAGCYTGGTCAAAACCAGCTGTGCTTGGCTTTGCCATACTTGTCCCATTCCCATGGGGGACACCAGCACCCCTACAAGGGTCTGGCTGTGGGCACTGCTAAGCACCACCAGAATGAACATGGAGATCTATCTGCATCATCTCCTCTCTGGCTGCTCCAGTGAGGAGCCTGGGAGGAGAGGCTGACTCTTCCAGGTCCCCTCCCTGTCGGCCCCTTGCTCTGGCCCTCCTGGTGACATTAGAGCACAGCAAGCACTCTCTTGCTTGTCACAGGCCAGTGCACTGTTGCCTCACACACATCACAACCCCCACATGGTCCCACAGGACAACCACACTGGAGGCTTGGAGGGGCCTCCTGGGCCAACCATTCTTCTCAGGAGGCAAAACCAAAGACAAGCTCCTCCTTGGTCCTGCTGCCTGGAGCAGGGACACCCTGTGGCACTTTGGCAAGGCCAAGCCTCCTGCTTTAGGCTGCTGGTGGGGGTTCTCAGCAGCAGCACCACCTCCCTCCAACAAGGTGTCATATGCAGGGCAGAGATCAGGATCAGCAGTGTATGAACCCAAGGCAGCTCTGAGGCCCTGTCCAAAGCTGTCTCTGGCAAGGGCCTGACAGGATCAGCATGACCTCAGCAGCAGGCAAATGGCACCAACATGACATGCATGTGTGGCTCAGGTCTGCAGGAGCAGCCCACCCTGAGCTGGAGCYGAACAGCAGCCTTGGCAAACAGAGGTGGTTTCCAAGCCCCACACAGGAACAGCACATGTCAGGGACCCACTCAACCTTCACTGCTGCCCCAGAAGGCCAGAAACAAGCAGCAAGCACAGGGGGCTGCATGCAGGATGCTTTCTGCCACACCACACTGCTGTATGTCGGCAGCTGTGTGCAGGCTGTGGTGTGTGGGAGGGGGTGAATGCTCACAGCATGCAGGGCAAAGAGGTCCTTCCCAGGGAACAGCCCTGACMCACACAGATACCTACCAGCATCTTCTGCAGCTGGTCAACTGAGTGGTTGCTCGCACTCTGCCCATTGATTTCTATGATTTCATCACCCACGTGAAGGGAGCCTGCCAGCAATGTGAGAAACATGAAAATGCAGAAAAGGGACAAGAGCTGCTCACCAAACCCAATTCACACAGCTCCATCAGCCTCCAGGGCCAGGACAGTGCAGTGTTTGCCTGGCAGTGCTTCTGGAAGCACACATGCCATCTCAGCACATGGCAGGAAAGCACAAGGGGAGTGAATTCTTCCCCCTCCACCCAACACACACACCTAGCCAGTCCTAAGGTCATCAGGCTGCTTTCCACTGTGTGCAAAGTGCTCTGGACTGGTCAAAGCACCYGCATCAGCATTTCAAACACAACCCCAAGTACCTCACCTGAAGYCAATCACAACCTCCTTACAGGGCCCTTAACACAAGCATTCCTGACTTTGTGTGTTTTCAGTTTATACACCCAGGCAGATTACAGATATACTACTAAAAATCAGGCTCCAGTAATGTTACTGCAATGGCTCCTGTCTTATTTTGGCAGTGGTAAGCACAGACTTCCCACTTGGATCCAAGGCTGGAAAAGCAGCCTCTTCTAAGCAGAGCACATCTCATATCCACGCCTCCTTGGCAAGACCCAAAACCAGAAAATAGCACCTATTTATTTCTTTTGGCACCTTCTTTTGGTCTGCAGAGCCRATCTACAGGATGCCTGTCCCACCTGTGCACTTTAGGAATGGGAAGAGCTTCCCACCATGGTCCCAGGGGTATGWTCCATCTCTTCTTACAGTGACCCCATCACGAGACAGAGACAGATGATCTCCAGTTCCTTTTTGGGAGAGCCCTTCCCCCAGCCCTTTATTTATCCCTAAAGCCTCCAGTGTTTTAATGTGAGAACCWTGCAGAGAGACCAGTGAGTCCCAAGCTCCTGACACATCCCTAGGAGAGGAACAGGCACAGATGTCCATGTCACAGGGAAAGCCAGCAGTGCTGAGGACCTGCATTACTGCTGCATGGGAAGAAACCACCTGCAGACGTGCACCCCATGCACCACTTCTCCAAAGGCCTCGTTACCTTGTCTGTGAATCATGCCCCCATGGAAGATCCTGGCCACCATGCAGCTCTGCTTGTCATTTTGCTTCAGCGTGATTCCCTGCAAGACAGGAAAATCCATGACTGCTCGCTGCAGGGGAGAGCTCTCCTGCCCTCACAAAGTTCTCTCCAGGCCCATGTCCACAGTGGGCTGTGCAGTGGCTGGGGGGAAGACCCTGTTAGGCCAACTCAGGCTGCTGCAGCTCCTCTTGGCAAAAGCATCACCACTCTTTGCGGGGCTGGCTTCGGCTCCCCGGGCAGAAGGCAGAGTCCAACACTTCCTCCCATGGCCGAGATCTCCAGTGACCTGTTTCCCTCAAGGCCAGGCTGCTGGCTCAGCTCAAGCTGCCCCTCCACCCCCGGGTACCATGCAGCTTTGGGGCCTTGCCAGCTCTCACCATGGGCTCCTCGGTGACCTTCTCGAACTGCACRAGGCGGATCTTGCGCACCTCGCGGCCGCTGCCGTGCGAGGGACTGCCCAGGGTCGCTGAGCCGTTGGTGTAAATGTCCTCAGTCAGGGTGTTTGGGGACTGAGTCATGGCCTGTCGGGGCAAAACAGAGACCACGGTTTAGGGGCTCCACCTGGGAATGCTGGGTCCCTGCTCTGGGGCTCAGCTACTCAAACCTGAGTYAGTTTGGAGTTAGTTAAGGTGCCTGCGGTGCAGGTGGAACACACGGGAGGAGAAGACACTAAGGGCAAGAAAAGAAAAGGAGAAGAACTTGAGCCTTGGAGATGTGGATGTGGGTTTAATCTCAGTTTTCCAGGTGGGAAACAGGAAGTAAGAAAAATTTGGAAAAGCTACAGGTAGAAGAAGCCAAAAGAGTTCACAGCTGATCTTCTGAAGCAAAGAGTCACAAACACTCCTTGTGTGTTGCAGCAGCACTTGGCTCACAGGTAGCTTGTTGCAGAGCATAAAGCCCAGGATTTCTTCACCAAGTGAACAGAACAGTTTGGGACTCACCTCTGAGAACTGGAGCCAGGCTTTGCTGYAGCTTAGTTAGCAAGTTCAACCTTTCCTGACCTACATCAGTGGGCAACTGACAGTGCAGCACCAACATCCAGGCACTGAAGGCAGTGCTCCCAAACCGGCCAGAAACATCCCATTCCCCTTCCCAGCTCCCAACTCCTTTCATGCTGGTTTGCACTGGAAAGCCAGGGTTTCAGTCCTGAGGAAACCCCTGTTCTTGGTTTCCAGCATGTGCTGGAACCAGGGCTGACAGAGAGCGCTTGGGGTCCCATACAAAGACCTCCAAATCCATCCTGCCTGGCGAGCTTCTCCCTCACAGCCCAAGAAAGCCTGACACAGCCCTGTTAATTCCCTCAGACACACTGGGCAATGTCTCCACACAGCTCACAAACGTGCCTGTTTGTCCCCARGTGCAGTGGACTTTCCTCAAGCCTCTCCCAGATCAGTGCTAGCCCAGCAAAACCCAGACCACCTTTGATCTGCAGCCTCCGCCTGCCCTGTTGGCACAAATTCCCACACCAGCCCACAATGCTAAACAAACCCTCCAGACTGTCCCACTCCACACCAGACTCCTGGCTTTGCTGCCCAGTTTGCAGCCTGCACCCTCCCTCCCAGCAGTGCCTGAGCTAAGAGCCACAGCCAGCAAAGCTGCAGGGACACCCAGCAAAGCCCTCATCAGCTTCAGTCCTGCATCAGCAACGTGGCGGTGCCCAGACAGGCAGAGCCAACACCTCTCCTCACATAGCCTGACTTGTCAGCTGAGCACCAGGGCCAGAAGCTCCATGCCAGGAGCTGGGAAATATCAGGCTGACCCCCCTGCCCCAGCTCAGTCTCACCCCCCCTGACCCCTGGCCTGGAGCAGAGGAGAAGCTGCAGCCCCACACTGCCAGGTGAGGAGGCAGATCTGGTCAGGCCAGTGAAGAGCACCTGCTCCTGGGCTGCAGCCTTGGCACCAAACCACAATAATATGAGCTTTGGTAGGGATGTGCTGGAATGCTGCTGGCTGATCCAGCTCTGAGCAGTGGCAGAAAGCAGGGAAGGAGCCAAAGAAAGGGGCAGCAGAGCCAGGASTAACAAGGATAGCAGGAAAGGGGCTGGCAGAGAGAACAGAGCAGGCACAGTCACTGTCACAGCCCYCAGAAAGGGCACTGTGGGGCTAGGCCAGGGAGAGAAGGGCTCAGGGARCTGTGTGCCCATCATGCAGTGACTTATTTTTAAGCCAACTACTTCCAGAAGTGCCAACCAACCTCCTCCTCAAAAGGGAACCACGTGGGCTCCAGCTGCCAATGGCTTAAACATGGAGACGAAGGCTGAATCCCAGCCCAGAAGAGCAGCCAGGCCATGGACATGCAGGGTGGAAGGAAGAACAACTTGTATCCATCCCCCCCAGCCTGGCCTGCCAGCCCAACAGGGCATGATGCTACCACACCATGTGCAGAGCACAGGAACAGATCCAGCAGTGTGTGTGCCTAGAGCTGTCCCACAGCACTCTGTCAGCTGTCYCCCTCTGCCAAACCAGCAGGAGCAAGGAGGAGCAGGAGGACAAGGACCTTCTCCAGCCCAACCTGAGGCCAAAGTGCCCACGAGGTGGTTGGAGTCAGCACAGATCCTATTTATCTTCGTCATGCCTTGGGAAAGGGTTAGACCATGCAGGTCCTGGCTTCAAACCTCTAGGCTCAGCAGAGCCCAATGACCCAGGACAGCACAGTCTGCTCCAGGGACTGGGAGTTCCCATCCTCACCGTCCCCATCAGCTGAGCCTCCTGGCCCTGACCTTTGCTTTTTGCTGAGAGCTGGAGAAAACACCCAGCCCTCRATGCTGACACAGCACCAGTGTCACCCTGGTCTGTCACCAGAGACTGGCTGCTGGGCCTGGGGATGGCCACCAGTCCCTTGATGGCAACTCTGAATGCACAAGGGTCCTCTAAAACCAGAGCCATGCTGGGATGGTGTGGCTTTTTTGCTGATGGCACTGGGCAGCCAMTGGGTGGGGATGGGAAGATGGCTGGTTCATGAGGACAGCCAGGACCCTCGGGGTGGCAGACTCAGMCCCGATGCTGGCACCCAGAAACAGGAGACGTGTGTGGCTCTCATGCCCCATGCACATGAGCTGGCTGGCTGGACTGCCTTGCACTCTGCTGGCAGCTGCCATGCTCATGGCTGGCTTGGCCCAGCGTAGTCTGTGACCTCAAGAGAGGTCAAGACTCTCTTGAGTCAAGTCACGCTGGTGACTGGCCAGACTCTGCTCCTKGTGCACTGCTCCACAGGAAACATCTGTGAGTGCTGCTGAGAGCCAGCTCGTGGCCACCAGCCACTGCCAGCTGTGCACAGCCAGGGCCCGTGTCACTGCCAGGGCCCGTGCTGGGGCAGACGTGGGGCAAGGAGGTTGGGGGGCTGAGCTGTGCAACAGGGCTGCTGGACAGCCCAGCACCCAGCAGCCCTGTGTGCCKTCAGCTGGCTGACAGGGGTACAAATCCTCCTGCCCAAATCCTGCACTGGCAATGCACACAAGGGCCACCAGCTCTGGGGGCCAGAGGTGCCCCACAACCCCCTGTCTGCATTTTCCTCAAAAGCTCAGATTTCTGCCCCATATCCCAGGGCAGAGGGAATGTACCAGCTCCTCGGGCAGTGTTTACAAACAGAGAATGTAGTGAGGATCCCAGGACTTGGCATCCTGTCCCCCAGTGGGGTCAGCACTGTCTGCCAGGGCTGCTGCTGTGCTGGCTCCACCAGGCTGGGCAAATCAAACATTAACTGGGCAGCTTGTTTGCAGGAGGCTGAAGCAGCACTTGAGGAAAGCAGCACTACAGAGCAAAGGGCACGTTCAGAGATTTGGTTCCTGGGCTCTCCTTGCTGCTCCAACCAGGAGACTTCAGTACCAGGTAGCCTTGGAAAAACAGGGCTGGGGAGTATGTGGAGGAAACTACTGCTGGATTTGCCAAGCAGGCCCCCAAAGCACGGCAGCTTGGATGCAGGAAGCAATCCTGGAGCCAGGTTTCTCTGGGATTGCCCTCTTGGCTGGCAGGAAGACACACTGTTCTCACACTGTGAGGAACAAAACCCCAGCTCCCTCCATGAATCATGACCCCTCACATTACAATCACCACGCCTGCATGCAGGGAGGTTGGGGCACTGCTTGGTGCAGAGATGTCCTGACCCAGCAATATCTCCTGCCACCCTCCAGTGCTTCCAGCCTTGCCTCCCTCCCCATCCAGGATCTGTCCATCTCAGTCTTGTACAGCTTAAAAAAAACACAGCAATGTGTAAAAAAAGCAAAGTAGCAAAAAAATTGATCTTGGGAGCTGCTTTAAGGCTGCTTCAGCAGGCTGGGAAGCTACAGCCAYGTAGGCATTTAGAAGTAATTCATTCTGCCAGGGGCTACTGACTTCTCAAGTCTGTCTGCACAGCCACCRGAATAATCTCACCTAAAACCCCTTCTAGCAATATGACTGAAGTTTAAAAACARGAATCAAACCAACAAACATATAAACCAAAAAGGATTACATTGCTGACATCAGGAAAAGGCCCAGCAACACCAACAGGTCTCTGTGGGAAGGGGARAAGAGAAAAAGGAAGGATACAAAATGGTCGTGGCAGCCAGAAGGTGCTGCMAGCTCTGTGTGCCCTCACACTGACTCCAGATCACAGAGTGCTGCAATGGAGATGGGCCAGATTTTCAAGGGAGCACAGTCAGTTTTGCTGAGGCACCACCTTCCACCAGAAAAGGCTGATGCAGCCTTCCAGATGTGTTTGTGAAGCTGGTAACCTCCAAGGGACAGCCAGTGAAACCACAACACTGACAGAAGGAGGAGCTGCCCTGCCACTCCATCCCAGCTTCCAGAACAAGCCCTGCAAAACAGCTCTTTCCCTGTAGCTGTGACACACAGCCACGCTGCAAAATACATCTGAGATTAAAAAGTTGGAACCAGCCCTCCCCACTCCATTAGTCAAAGCCMGAAGTTTTAGCTCGGCTTTCAACCGAGTTTTACCTGTGGTTGATTCAGGATTTGCTCCCCGTAGCSTCAGTCTGCCTTGGAGCTGCTGCCAGCTGGATGCTGAGAACTGCTGCCCAGAGGCAAGTGCAGTGCTCCCTCTGCACCCTCAAGATCAGCTCTCCCCAGAAGTACTCTCCTTTTCTGCACCAAACTCCCAAAGGTCATGTTCACTGCCCATTTTACAGCTGGGGAGCTGAGTCACAGATGATAAAGGGACAAGCCCAAGGTCATTCTGCCAACCAGGTGCACAGCTGGAAATAAAGCCCACATCTTTTTGGTAAATCTCTACTTGTCAGTCAGGAGATATGGCAAAGATAGGCAGGCAYGTGGTGAGGCTGAAGAGGAGAGGCCTGGGGCTGTTTTCTAGCAATAACATGGCTTCCACTTGCCATGATTTGCATGCCCTGCCACCACGTGAGGAACACAGCACAGAACTTCCCAGCACATGGCTCTGCCAGAGAAAATGCAGAAGAGAAACCTCCCAGTCACCCTGCTTGACTCCAGACCAGGAGCAGCCAGGCAGACCCAGCACCCTTCCCAAGAAGGGACATTGCTGCTGGGCGAGGTCCTGGCGTCCCATGGAGGGGCCATGGCCACCCTGGGCCAGCACCATCTCTGCATGCCCATGACACAGAGACAGGAATCTGTGACTGGCAAGCKCAGGGCACTGCTGGAAGCCAGCCCTACAGAGCTCCTTTTAAAAGGCCTCGTGCAGATCTCTGTTCACTATCTCTCTCTTTATCCCTACTGAAATAAATACACCGTAACACCAGGAAGCTGCAGGGCAGCTCCTACACTTTCCATGCTCTRCTGCTATTGGCAATTTATCCCTGCTCTGTCTGCAGCCAGGCAGGCCCTCTGCCTGGATCTGGCAGGGAGAGCTCCTCTCAGCAGGTGCCTGGTCCAGAGACTTTGCTTTAATTATTTTTTTCCTACTGTTTTTCTCAAAGCACCCTGTCAGGATTGAACCATGAGAAGCAGATGAGCCACTGGTATGAGACAGATCYGACAGGCCTCTTTTGCATGTTTAAATGTCCAACACCATGGGCCAAGGACAGCACTTCAGTGAAATTTCCTCCCGGCTCTCATTCAGAGGCTCCCCACAGTCACAAGGAAACCTTAGCCCAGGCACATTATGCCATGGCRTCACCAAGGATGCCTTTTCAAAGCTGGGAGAAAACCACCAGCTGTTTAACACTGGCAACTGCTGACCCTCTTCTGGTTGCACCGAAGCCACCCTAAAGAACACCAAGTGAGGAAGGAGCCCACCCAGCAGAACCGAGACGGCTGGTGCAGCCTGCCCTCCTCCTGCTGGAGGTGCGGTGCGTGCGGCCATGGGCTCACTCCCTGTCCCGGGGCAGGTGTGAGAGGGGCTGCGTGCATCCTCCTTCCCTGGGGAAGAGACCTCCACCCTCCTGCAGCCCATGCCGTGGACCGGGAGGTTGCTCAGCAGCYGAATCAGCTCATGTGACAGGCAGTTCCAGTTCAGACCAGCTACAACTTTGCAGCAAAACAAGCACAATCTCTTGCGCGGCAGGATGCTGGAGCCTTGCACCCCTGCACCCAGCTCTTCTGCCCTGCCGGCTGTGCTGGCTGACCATTCCCCGGAGGCACCCGCGTCCCCAGCGAGCATCGCTGCTCCCGGGGTGCTGGGGACCGGCGCAGGGCCCGCGGCTGGATGGGCAGCGCGGGGTCTCTGCCTGCGGGACCCTGCTTCCCTCCGTGCGCGGGAGGGACGGGATGGAGCGGCACCCCCGGGGACCCGTGCCGGGCCCGAGCCGGGCGCAGAGCGCTGGGCTAAGGGCCCGCAGGGGAGCGGGGCACGCCGGGGCACCCTGCCGGGGCTCCTTGCCGGGGCTCGGCGGGGATGGGGCCGGGAGCGGGGCGCAGGCAGAGCCGCGGGGTCTGGGGGCGCTCCGGGCCGCTCACCTCGGGCTTGGGCCGGTTCTGCAGGAGGTGCTCCAGGTAGAGGTCGGAGAGCGCCGTCCTCATGCTGCTGCCGCCGCCGGCGCTGCGCCCCGACTTGAGGGTCATCCCGGCGACAGC